>CM059273.1:30056908-30136908 GCA_030347295.1 Setipinna tenuifilis
ACAATTGTCTTTGCCAGGCACGGCAGTTAAACCTCTTTAGCTTCTTTTGACGTCTCTTAAGCGCGAGTGACTCCCGACTGCAGGGTGTCGGTCTCATGCCTGTCTTCACAGCACAATGCGAGAGGTTGATGGGTGCACAGATCCCCACCCCACACCCCAGCCACAAAACCCACCCCTCCACCCTTCTCACCCCACTCATGCAGGTGGAGGTCCCTTTGGAGTTATGGGAATTTCCACAAACAGACATGTACACACAGACAGACAGACACACACACACACACACACACACAGACACACAGACATACACACTCTCTCTCTGACACAAGCTAACACAAATATGGCAAAAGACATACACACACAAAAACACAAACACATACACAAATACACATGCATAAGACATAACATGAAACAAGACTGACTTTTCACACACCTTTCCAAAACAAAGAAAAAAAAAGAGACGGAAGAAACGAAGAAAACACACACAAGAAAAAAAAGGCATGAAAGCTTTGGAACACGGGATGTCTACTGTTTACCCTGTATTATGGATTTCAACTCTAGTGTGCTTAGGTTTGAGAGTGCACATGTGGTGCACTTATTTGTGTGTTTGTGTGTGTGGTGTGTGTGTATGTGTTTGTGTGTGTGTGTGTGTGTGTGTGTGTGTGTGTGTGTGTGTGTGTGTGTGTGTGTGTGTGTGTGTGTGTGAAAGAGAGAGAGAGAGAGAGAGAGAGAGAGAGAGATACTAGAACTGGAACTGAGTAGACGTAATACAAGTTAAATGAGCCCTTATGACTTCAGTGGGATGTTCACACGTAGCATATGAACATTTACACATATTGTAGTATAACATCACTTAAACTTTATCACTTTATCAATTATAGTAACCTCAGTGCAACACTGCTGTAATGGCCCCAGAAGAACCTAGAAGAATTGTTTATACACCAAAATACTCACAACATATAGGTAAACAGGTAAATTGAACCAAACTATATTTAGCTATGCATAAATTGAGCAAATCCCTTTTTTCCAGGGACTAACATATACATACCTATAATACTAGATGATCCATTCAAATAGTATAATACAGTCAAATAAACAGACAGGGAATAGTTGCTTGCAAAAATTTGCATTCATTTAAGGTAGAGAGAGAGTGTACAGTCAAGAAGAAGAAACAGCGATATATTTAATGTTGGCATAGGAAACACATACAGAGACACAGACACACACACACACACACACACACACACCAACATTTAAACAAACATCTAAACAAAACCAAAAAGGGGTGCACAGGACAAAATAAACAGGAGGAGAGACAGAAGTCAGACGGATAAAGAGACAGAGGGAGAGAGAGAGAGAGAGAGAGACAGACATAGTGAGAACAAGACAGCAGTAGGATGGTGCACATGAGCACCTGATAAAGAGTGAGATAGAACACCGTTACCTGAAAGGGAGAATTACCTGATGCACAGAGGGAGGGGTGAGAAAGAGAAAGATGGAGAGAGGGGGCGGGGGAGTGGAAGAAAGGCACAGAAGAAAAGGAGCGGAGTAGCAGGGAACGGGGTATGAATGGAGAGATTTAGCAGACAGATAGCCACGACAGACACAAGAAGAAAGGAGAAGTGAAAGGAAAATGTGAGTCACCAGTGAGAGAAAGAGAGAGAGAGAGATACAGAGAGAGCGAGAGAAAGAGAGTAAGAAGATGAAGGAGACAAGGAACACGCAGTGGGGGTCAGAAAGATAGACAGTCAGATAGAAGAGAGACACAATAAAAACACACACACACACACACATCAAATTCTGATAGCATATGTTGACTATGACCTCAACCTGTAATTAGCATTTAAGAAAAAAAGACAGTGTCTAGATTTTATTAAAGAAATATATGGTAAACACATATAGTGTAGGCTATATGCTATATCATATGGGAATGACAGAAAATGTTGGTTATATAAGTGGAAGAAAAGGTCTTATGTAAACATCTAATAAAACGAATTTCATATACCCTGCCATTCCAGATCTGTAATTCTGCAAATGGTTTACCATGTGCTCCTCGAGAAAAACCACACCTGTTAAATTTAAGCCTAAAAGTTTACAGATGAGGCATTGTCATTTATCACTTCTGCAGGAAGATAAAAAATCTTAAGAGAAAAACTCATTATTGTGTTTTATATGAAATCTATTCCCTTGACATTCCGGTCAATAATGACTTGATATACGGTGACAGTCCTGCTATTTACACTGTTTTCCGGTGTGTTTTCACTTGGCGCGATCGCGAGTGGCTATTTTTTACGCACAGCGAGGCCGACTTCTTGTTTGATCAAAGTTTATGGTAAATTTCCCTGGGCCACAGGGGGAGCCTGTCTTTATGAACTGTAATAAAAAGAGTCATTTTGATGGCACGACCCCACAGCAGAGGTGAGGAGGCTTTGGTTATGTGCTGTGTTTGCCAGGGAGGGGGGGGGCTAAGAAAAAGAGTCTCACTGAGCCCACAATGACGACAGTCGACACGAGTTGAGGACGAAGCGGAGGCAGAGTTGCGGTAATCGCCGCCTCTCCCTGTAACCAAGACACACACATTTCAGTTATCACTAAAGGCCAGCATAACTCACAAAAACACACAAGCCAATATATTCATTCAAGCCATCGTATATAAAAAAGGAAAGGAGAACAAAGGGTTGTGACAGTAATAAAAGATGACGAGAATACAGATCAATCTAGGTTAGTGAGATCAATAAGGGATGTAAGTGATTATTATCTAATAAGAAAATAGCCGATATCACATTGAGCTGCTTTGGCTCATTTCAGGTATGTTGTTGGCATCAGTCTCTTTCTGTATCTGTGTCTGTGTCTGTGGGTGCATATGTGTGTGTGTGGTGTATGACAGCATGCAAGCTTGCATACATGTAGCACAAAGCATGTAAAACATGCATTGTGCCTTCTTGAATATTATATGTGGCACTACAATTTCATCCAAGCTCTGAGTGACTATTAGCAGATTACCTCGAAATGAAACAACCATGGGGTGATATCAGTTTCGATATGTAGTCGTACAGCCCAGAGATACCCAACACTGATCATGTGAAAGCAGTTTGTTTATTTTCACAGTGCATCACCTGGTTGGTGTAAGTTGCAGTTCCTTTTTCGGGAGCACGCAAAATGAAAATGTTCAAGGCGGATTGAAGACTCGGGGAAGCCTCGTGGAATGCCTTGTTTTTGCGACACCTCTTCATCTGACACGCGGGAGAGGATTGGTGAGCGCCGGGCGCCAATAGTAGGTATAAGCCTCCTCGGGTCACCGCAGCTGCCATAGATATCGCTGTCTGATCCATAAAGCTTTGCTATGACAACATTGTTCTTGTTGCTCGTTCAAGACAAACTAGAGGTGTCACAAAATCAATGATGTTTGCTTGCAGCTGCTGTCTGACACATGAACGATCTCACTTTTACTCTCTCTCTTACACACAGACACACACACTCTCTCCCTCTCTCTCTCTCTCTCTCTTACACACACACACACACACATACACAACCACACACACACACTCACACACACTGATATTTTGGGTAAAAGCTGCTTGTCTTCAATAAAGTGCTACCCATGGCCCATTGATCATGGTATGTGGCTTGTGAGTTCGGACATGTTTCAGAGTTTATTTCACTTAATCAGCCAAGAGTCTGCAGAGAGGGGAATAAAATTAATAAATAAATTCAATAGATGCTGAACTGCACACACCAACACACACATACACATATGCATCCAGAAAATGCACCGCACGATCAACAAATGAAAAGCACACACTGTCACCTTGCTGTGCTGTGTGCAGGCTACACATCTCTCACTTTCTCTCCATCTTTAACACGCACACAGACACACACACAAACCACACTGAGGCACGCATGCCACTCATGCATTGCTAGATTATTGAGGCAGTGTCATAGCAGAATAATAAAGCAGGTTCTTAAGATTTTAATAAGAATCAAATGAAACAGTAACCACACAGGGGCCAGTGGGGTTAATCCCCTCAATATTACTGAAAATAAAACGGATGAAAAACAGAGAGAGGGAGGGAAGGAGGAGGAGAGAGGGAGAGATGGCAGGAAGAGAGACAGGGGAGACAGAAGAGGAGAGGGAGGAGGGGGAGGGATAGCGCCATGATAAGCAAGGGAGCGAGAGAGAAAGAGAGAGAGGACAAGAGATAGAGCAAAGGAAGAAATATTGTTGCCTGCAAATGTGATGGGAAAATAAAAGGAAATTGATGCTTTGAAAAATAATCGTCACAATATATATATAGATAGCCCAATGATATATATTTTAAATTGTACCATCCAGAAGGTATTGACACATACAAAAATGCCTGCACACATTCTGCTGATGGACACACACACATACACATGCTTACACAAGTGTTAGGGTCACATACGCAAGTGTTACATTTAAAATATGTTGCACTACTTTTAAACCAAAATTTAATGATGATTTAATGTAGTCAGTTTTGTTTATGAGGGAATAAGTCACATATGCACATGCACACAGACACACACACCTACACAAAGCACGTATTTGACTGGTGACAGTGGCACAGTATTATGTTGGTGCCTTCCCTCTTAAAGACCAGCAGGCCTTGGCCTGTGTGCATATCTCTGTGTGTGTGTGTGTGTGTGTGTGTGTGTGTGTGTGTGTGTGTGTGTGTGTGTGTGTGTGTGTGTGTGTGTGTGTGTGTTTGTGACGCCACCAGCACAGGGCCCAGAAGCAGCAGATGGCAGGAGACAGTTGGCAGAGAGCAGGCACGGCTATCTGTTCTCTAATAAGTCTTTAATTACAACCTCACGTTAGCTTCTCTATCTGTTCCCTAATAACCCCCGTAATCACCTCAGCTGGGCCGCGGGCACACACACACACACACACACACACACACACACACACACACACACACACATTTTAGAGCATGGTCACATATGTAAATTTGCAAATGCACACCAATGTACAGATACACAAGAAATGCATACATTCAGACTAGTGCACTACTGCACTAGGTACACACTGTAGATAATACTCAAACCAAAATCCATACACACATATTGGTTAAGATAAAGACAACACTTCTCAAATGTGCAACAGAACAAAAGCATGCTCACACCGACACACACAAGCAAAAGCAAATGCCTTGCCAGATTCACATTATTTGCTAATTTTAGACACAGAACACCAAGTTATTTCAACTGAATATGATGAGGACATTAGTCTCAGGAAAAGGGTCTCAGCACTCTTTGCAAACACTGCTCATATGCTGAATGTGGGTCAATGCTAACTCGTTCCAGAGACAGAGAACGAGAGAATGAGAGGGAGGGAAAAAGAGAAACAGATAGAGAGGGGATTTGAATTTTAAAAGTCTTTTATTACATAAAATTAATCACTTCATTCACAAAATAAATACAAGAATATATACATCATCTTATATACAGAATTGGTTCAAAAGCAAGAGCTAGAGGAGCTTGAGAAAGATAGAGCCTGAGAGGGACTAAGGGTTTGGAATGGGGGTGGGGGGATGGCATCATTACTGATTATGTGTTAGCATTTCCAGCTTGCTGTATGTGGTCTGCATGCAGGGTAATCAGGCAGACCGAGCAGAGAGGCTCCTGCTGGGGGTGAATGCCAGGTGAAAGACTGTTCATCTTCACACAGGAGGTCAGCCATCCCCATTTTCTGATTTTGAACCTATTGCGGCTTCTGTTTAGTGCTGAGGTGCCAAGTGAAGAATCATACAAACAGGGTTGAGATTCATTACATTTCACAGTGACTCTTAATATTTTCCTACAGCAAGGTTTTTTCTTTTGCATTTTTTTTTCTTTAAAGATTCACGTGGTGATCTGCTAGTCTCCACAGATTCTGTTGGTGCTGTTGTTGTTCACTGCATACATACTCCATCCTCAATGTGTCCTGCAGTCTGTGTGCAAATTTATGCTGATTATACCTACTTACACCAAACCAAACTACCAACTTATAAAAGCTATGGTGATATTAGTTGATTGGCTAGACTAGTCTGTGTCAATCGCAAAAACATACCAAAAAGTACATCCTCTGAAAGACAAGTAACACTCAGCATCCTAAGATAAGTGCTAAAGGATTAAAACTCAGTATAGCCCATGCATGTAAATACTCCAAGGTCATTACACTGTAAAAATATTTTGGGTAACACTTTCTATGAAGGCCACATCTATAGCGCATTATGAGGGCATTTATAACAAATTATAACGCGCATCATGACTGCACTCACAATGCTTCACGATGCATTATATTAATAGTTATTCAGTTCTTCAGTCTTGTGTCCCTCCTGGCTTTCCGTCCTGTGCGTCTTGTCTTCACATTTAAAGGTCCCTGTCTCCCTATGATGCATTATAGATGCATCCATATGAACTTCACTTTACTTGGAGCACACATTGACAACATATGATCTCACATGGAACATTATAGCATGTTATGAGACAGCAGGTTGATCATCCAGGTGTGTGCATAGAGGAGTATTAGTAATCATAATGTATTATAAGCCCCAACAATGAAATGTGATAAGGTGTGCTTCATTATAGATGCATCCATATAAATGTAACTTTACTTAGAGCACACATTGACAGCTTATGATACCACATGGTACATTAAAGTGTATTATGAGTCCTAATCATCTAGGTGTATGTATAGAGGTGTATTCATAATCATAATGTATTATAAGCCCTGTGGTTCATGGTAGTCATGAGCACCCTTGGATTTATAACGCATTATAAGGTAGGTTCATACATTGATGTCTTACAATCCCAGATGGAACATTATAGTGTCTTATGAGTCCTTATGACTGCTTATCATCTAGGTGAGTGCATGGAGGGGTATTAGTAATCATAATGTATTATAAGCCCCATGGTTAATGACTAGTCATAAGCACTCACAATACCCTTGGATTTACAAAGCATTATAATGTGTGCACACCCTTGAATTTATAAAGCATTATAATGTGTAGGTTCATAGCTACTCATAACTGTTAATATAATGCATCGTGAAGCATTGTGAGTGCAGTCATGATGCATTGTAAGTAGTCGTGATGCGCGTTATAATTTGTTATAAATGCCCTCATAATGCGCTATAGATGTGGCCTTCATAGAAAGTGTTACCATATTTTGTCAAAAGTCTATATAAAATATTGGATTGGATTGGATTGCGTTGGATTCCTCTTGGCCCAAGGATTACAGTAATACCACATTTTTGAAAATCCGTTGTAGGGTTCAAAAGTTACAAGCAGAAAAGCACCTCAAAATTGGACCTGTTGGTGGCGCTAGACCGTTTGAGCATGGGACCTGTTTTTTCTTTCGGAACCTCATGGGATAGACTAAAATGTGTGTGAAAAAAATTAGAAGATTCCGACAAAGGGTTACCGAGATATGACCTCACTTCCTGTTTGGCGACTTTTAGGATGATTTTGATTGGCTCTCACGGCCAAACGATAAACGGTATCAAAAATCTGTTGATGTTTCTTGTGAAGCTTAGTCCAAAGATGCTATGTACTGGATTACAGCAAAATTGGTTAAAATTTGTGGGAGGAGTAGCATTTTAAATGTTTTTCACAAAATTCAAAATGGCGGGAAACTATCCTGGCGGAAAATAACGTCATGGGGTGTGTTGGATTCGTCTTGGCCCATGGATTCCATAGATACCAAGTTTGTGAAAATCGGACATATGGTTCAAAAGTTACAAGCAGAAATGTACCTGCAACTTTGACCTGCTGGTGGCGCTAGAGGGTTAGGGCTGGGGACCTGTAATTGGCTGTCGTGAAAGCTGATGCTGTCCAGAATGTGTGTGCCAAATTTCAGCATTTTCCTACTTAAGCTTCTATGGGCTGCCATAGACTTACAGAGGAGGATGCTAATCATAATGGGAAAACGGACAAAACCAATAGGGGCCTTCGCCAGCTTCTCTGCTTGGCCCCTAACTACTAGATAGAACTGTATGGTTTAAACCAAAATTATTTTTCCTTATATGGAGTGGAACCTCTTGCATGAAAACCACCTGTCCATGGCCACTTCCAACGATGAAAACAGCAAAATACCAAAAACAAAATAAACTTGCTATGTAGGGTAGCCAAAAATCAATATCTTGCGGCGGTCATACCCTTTACCCCTATGCTATCTAGTTAAAGTTGCAGTTCGGTGCTATGTTATCATAGTGCTATGGAGTGTCCAGGTAGTGTGTATAAAGGCAGATAAGTGCCTTGCAGATAACTAGCTAGTTTGTGTTAGCTTGCTTACTGGCATGTCAAATAGCATGGCTTCAAAAAGTGATAGAAATCTGGATAAAGATGTGGTTGAGAATGTTTTCCCCCATGAGCACATGCATGGCATTTACAGTTTAGTGTCCACTGTTAAAGTTTAGGGTTGTTTATTAGCAAGACGTGGAAGTTGAAACCTCATGGGGAAAGGCCCATCCTGACAGGTCCAAGTAGCCTTAAGCATTCCGTAGACTTCCATTTATTTTAGCATCACTTTGATTTAGCAATATAACACAAGTGGGAGTGAGGGTGTTTGTGGAAACTAAAAGCTGAGTGCCGCAGGTAACCACAGCCATGAGGATATCCATGAACACCGTCACAAACACAAGTGTTATATTGCTTTTATACAACAGTTACATTGTCATGTGTAGTGCATAGACACAATTTTAACAGTCATTTTAAAGTTGTATTTCATTCTTTTTTAGTTCGCTCTAGTTTCCGGTCCACAAAATAGTTCCAGTTTGAGTTAACGACGTCTGTGGTTTCTATGCAACAAATTTCCTACACATTGATTTGGACATTCTCTGGTATTGTGCAGCTGCTGAGATATGATTGTTGTCATTGTTCACAGTCTGAACTAGGCCTAATGCACAGCTGTGTTTCTGTTCTTCTCACCAATGGTATACCATGGGATATCCTCGCTCCTAGTGACACATAGAATGTGTTTCGTCCAATCAGAAAATGCTAAATAGTTTGACCGAACCTAACTGTTGTATATCATGAAATAACTTACAGTACCTTGATGTTGGCATTGTTGGACACTGGAGAAACCGAAGCGAAGCAAGTCATTATCTTGTAAGAAACATTTATCTGAAATTATGCTAAAATTTACGTCACAAATTATGCGACGGCTAGTGAGCTTCTGTTGCACAGGAGGAAATTTACCATACTATTTGGATGCTGTGGGTAGAGCACCATGAATGGGCAAAGTGCCCATGGGGACCCAGGTTCGTATCTGGTCTGGGTCATTTTCCAACCCTACCCCGCCTCTCTCTCAAACTCATTTCCTGTCCTACTCTTCACTGTCCTGTCTCAATAAAGGCACAAAGCCCCCCCAAAAAACCTTACCAAAAAAAAAGTTTAATGCAGTGGTATGTATTGTGCCCAAGAGCAATTTAACATTAACTAGAAAAGCACTCGGAGAGCGCAGACCTCCGCCAAGGCAGCTTAAGTCTCCACCTTATTATCATTCTCACCTTAAGACATTAAAAGACATTTTATTACTGGTGTAATAGTTAACTAGTGGGTTCGTTCACTCATGCTCACACGAATTTGGTTGGGTCTTCGGTGCAGGAAAGTACTTAATTTAATTTCCACTGCCAACGTCAACTACTGGGCTGCTCACCACTACTGCTCTAACTCTCCTCTGTCTTTCACTCAACCCTCCAACCAAAAACTCAACAACTCCTTGACCCGCCACAGGAGCCTCATGTCCGTACCAACCTATATTCCTTCCTTTTAAAATAAAAGTTTCTGTAGATTCCATGCTTCACTGGTAACTGAATAAAAAAATTCTGGATCCAGATGGTTATCCGGATCACCACCAAAAACAAATCAGTTCTAAGTTAGCCCACTTCTGACCTATCCTGAAAATTGTATTTAAATCTGTCCATAACTTTTTGAGTTATGGGAATAACAAACAGACAGACGGACAAACCAACGCCGGCAGAAACATAACCTCCTTGGCGGAGGTAATAAGTATGATACAACTGGACACAGCATGCAGCAGGTAACTTAGGTAAAGTAGCCTTGTATAGGCTGTAGCATACCATTCCTTAGAATTTGTTGTAGCCTATAGCACACACAATGTGATTTACCAAACCTGACATCAACTGTGTTCACTAATTTGGCATTGCTAATTAGCACTTTTAAAAAGGCATGTCTGAACTGGTACAGCTTTGGCACAACTGGCTGTGGTTATTGTAGCAAGACAGTAAAGTGCAGTTCGGAGTGGTAACAGAATAGTGACCAAACCCAACCCAAACATGCATTTGTATATTTCTTTTCTCAACCCGACATGAACTCAATTGGAATGTTTCTGGCCAGACCAGGCACTGTTATTGTTAATTATTTCTATGCAAGGGAAAATAATGATACTTTCTAAGTTAAAAAAAGTTAGTGTATAACCTGTTAATTAAACAACAATTAAAGTCACACTCACAGTCACAGGTCACAAATGCGCCTGTGATAGCCTATTGAATTATTACATTTAGGACTTACCACCGCTGCAACTTCTATTTTCACGCTCTTCATGGTGAAAACTAGTAACATGCAACCAATTTAGCGCCCCTTATCTGTGATCTTAATAAATCAGGCCCTAAGTGTGGCGTTGTTTTAGCAATATTAGTGTTTTATATATATAGGATGGAGGGAGGATTGAGCCCCCTCCTCCTTACCAGCAATGAATGCTGGGGTAAAGGAAGACCAAAGTACTGGATTCACACACGATTTGCAGGCAGAAGTCAAGTCCCTCAGTCCCTCCTTGCTAGTGTCTGATTATGTGAGGTCAAAGGTCCCTGAAAAACCGACTTCTGGACCAAAACTCTTTTTTATCCTCCCTGGAAGGAGAGGACCCAATGGCAATGCAGCACAATTTCTGATTAGATGAACTTAAACTTGAACTTAAAACTTTACACCAACATTCCATTCCATCTAGTTAATGAAGCATGAGAGAAAAGTGAAAAACAAAATCAAGTGAATTTATAAGCTATGGCAGACTTTAAAAAGACACCCAAGACTGCAGAACAGTAGTTGTACATTAGGCCTAGTTCAGGCTGTGAACAACAACAATAACCATCTCAGCAGCTCCACAGTACAGGGTAATGTCCAAGTCAATGGGCCCTATTTTGCCGCGGCGCATTGTGCATTCGCGACATGCGCATGCTGTCATTGCTATTCTGTGCCAGCGCAACGATCATTTTTTCAGGCAAAAAATCACGTTGTCTAGATAGCAGATGACATTGCGCCGTGACGGGCGGTCAGCGAAAAGAAGAGGTGGGGTCTGGCGCAAAGCGCACCAGATGCTATTATGAGGACGTATAAACCATTTGCGCTTTTGATTAATAAAAAGGTGCTTTTTCGTCACTGGCGCATTGTTGAAAAGATATTTTAGAGGCGCACAACGCTTTGAACCCCGATGTACCTGCTGCTGCGCCAGAGAGGCGAGCTGAACTGGCAGAAAAGTTGCAACATGTATAGCCTGTATAGCTATGTATTTGTATGTTTTAGTAAGCAAACATGCACAAATAATGAGAATATAGCAATGTTGTGCAGTTTATAGCAATGTTCTGCAGTTTATTTACAATTTCTTTTGTTGTTTTAAATAAACAGCGATTGCAATGTTCTGCAGTTTATTTACGATTTATTTTGTCGTTTTAAATAAACAGCGTGGCAAGTTGTAAGAAATATTATGGACAAATCATCAAAAAGAAAACTAGTGGACTAATGGTTTGATGGACCTATACCTTCCGTTTATTTTTGATGTTTCCTTTGAGTTTAAGGCTTTGTTTCCCGTCTTCTAACGTTGTTGTACCGCTTTCGGCGCACAGCGCGTTGAACCCCGATGTACCTGCTGCTGCCGCAGAGAGGCGAGCTGAACTGGCAGAAAAGTTGCAACGTATATAGCCTGTATAGCCATGTATTTTTATGTTATAATGAGCAAACAGGCACAAATAATAAGAGTATAGCAATGTTTTGCAGTTTATAGCAATGTTCTGCAGTTTCTTTTGTCTTTTAAATAAACGGCGATTGCAATGCTCTGCAGTTTATTTAATAAACAGCGTGGCAAGTTGTAAGAAATGAAATGGACTAATCATCAAAAAGAAAACTAGTGGACTAATGGTTTAATGGACCTCCACCTTTTATTTTTGATGTTTCCTTTGAGTTTAAAGCTTTTGTTTCACGTCTTCTAACGTTGCCGCTTTGGGCACTGTTCGAAAGTTCTCTTCTTGCCAAAGGAGGACACAATTATTGAAGATATTTCCTCCCATACTTCTATGACCCGCGGAGGTTTGGGGGGATTCTTTCCATCCCCGAATATTAACTACTCACGCGCTTTTACTTCACGCACGAGCAGATCGGTCTCCTCCAACGAAAAGCTCCTCCCGTCCGGGTAAATCCGCCATCGTAATAGCAACAGGCTATGGACAATGCGCCCGCTGGCTCTTAAAGGGAATGAGAGTATAAATTCTCATTGGTTAATTGTATGTTACGCCCAAAACACACCCATGACTAATGAAGTAACTTAACCCAACCCTTTTGAACGATGCGCCTGGCGCAATGTTCGCTTTTCCCGCCGTGAAAATACCAAATTGTGTCGGGAACGCCCCCAAAGCAACTTGCGCGACAGACTTTAGACAATGCGCTTATGATCGTGAAAATAGAGCCCAATGTGTAAGGCGACGAGGTCACCAGTTCTGTAGAAATAATGGCAAGATGGAGGCGAAGAACTCTATGACGCGAAGCGGACCGGAGTTGCCTCCACCAAGTCAAGAGGATATCCACAAACAACCTCTCTCCCACCCATGTTACACTGCTTACATCATAAATTCAAATTAATGCATTTTCATATGTTGTATATATGTTGAACTTAAATTTGAGACGATACATGTTACTGTGTTAAATCAACTACAGATTGCTTTTCTGAAAAAAAAATGAACTCACAAATCCAATTCAATTGTACTTAATTTCATATGCAGCGTTGAAACTTTAAAGGTCAACTTCTATCGTTATTTTTATTCATATTGCTGTGTCGCCACTATGGTTGAATGCATTGTGCGTCGTTTCTGTGAAAAATTATGTCCTAGTTCTCTTGCTTGATGCTGTTTTCTGTAAGCTAGAACAGGCCTAGTGGTTGAACGACTGGCTTTTCCGGTGTCCCTCGTGAATATCCATGATGTGTCAATAAGGCACCTCTGATTGGATTAAACAAGGAGGGGGGAAATGGGAAAGGAAAGGAAACGCCCAGCTGTCCCGCAGCGATATGTTGATAGAAAGTCTGTAAAGTTTGTGGATTCAATAAAATATCTTTGGAGATACCACCGTACGTCTATGACCCTGAATCAGACGAGGACAAAGATGAAGGCGAACAACCAATTCCAATTCGTTTGTCGAAGAGCATATCCGAATGGTAGGCTAAAGCATCATAGCACAGAAGCTATATATGTATAATTTTTCACCACCAAAACTTTAGATTGAGGAATTCTTATTTCACTTACCTCTTGTGGAGTGGTGGTTGATCTTCTCGACAGAAAGGATCCAGGCTTTATGAACAACTTCGTCGCAAAACCACTGTTGTAGGCTCCCAAATTAGCGAAGTCACTGTCTTTAAAATGCTTGGCACACACAACTAAACAACTGGGATATGATGCTGGTTGTTGCCCAAAGATAAATTCCAGCCATTTCTTCCTCACATCTTCATTCTTGGGCAGGTGGTACATAGAAACCGTTTTGCTGCCGCAAACAAAACAGGAGCGTGCTTGTTCTGCCATGATGCAAATTCGCTGTCTTTCGCTCACCTAGCTTCTGTCCACTGTTCTTCCTCTGGGATGTGGGCGTACCATACATGGCTCGCATGTGGGCGTACCATACATGGCTCTGGGCAAGGCTTACGACCTAGTGACGTAGATAGGTTTGGCCTGCTCTGGTCCGCTCGTTCTGGTTCGCTCGACCCTTCAATGACCAGTAAACCCATGAGGGTCGAATTTCACGTCTTGGAGTGCTGCGTGCATATACTGCTTGTTGTGACCCACCGCATTGTAAATAGAGCTACTCAAAGTGATTTTTAGCGGAAAGAGCCCTTTAAGTTTTTAAGTTATTAAGTTGTTAAGATATAACATTTTTTTAAAGTGTATTAGCGCAGATCTTACCTTTACAAACATATTTTAAAAGTGCATGGAATAGTGAATCACAATCTAACCACAATCTTTCAGTTAATTTAAAGTCAGATGACTACACAGGTGAACAAATAATGTTTTCCAAATATGATTTTAACTGCCCTTAATATTTTTGCCAATTGCTAAGAAAACACATTAATAATGTCAGTGATCCATAAGATTTATAATCAAGCCCTGACAATTTGATGAAAAAAACTGTGCCTATTTTACAGCAACAATCATACAAAAACATGGTTTGTTGACTTTTTGACAGCTTTTCCAATACGTACCTATTCCCTAACAATAAATTGTTAAAAAAAGACTAGAGGACACTAATTAAGTTTAGACAGTATTTTTTTCATCCTTTTCGTTTTAGCTTCTTGTCTAAAAAAAGCTTTCAAAAAATGAGGAATAGCACAAAACTAACTCATTATTTTATGTGTAATGCTCAATCTAAACATATCTTTTTTTCATTTACCTTCTTTGTCAATATAACAAACATTGGTGGGGACACAACAACCTCAAACATGGTAATATGAAAACTATTTGCATGATGTGTGGAAAAATTGAGTTAATTTGAAAATTGGTATGGATTTATGGTATGGACCCTACCGTCCATACCATAAATTACACCCATACAACTTTAAGTTTAAGTAATGTCCTGTTGCACTTGTGATTCTAGTCAGTCTAGTATGTGTTCTGTGATACATATTACTGTACCATTGCCCCCCTTTTAACAAAGCTTAGGAACATCAATCCTTACCCGGGGAGGGGGAAAGTAAAACAGCCCTTTAATTGGAGCCCTTTGGTAATCTGACTCAGCCATACAGTATGCAGTGTTCCTGCTTTTAATAAATATCTAAATAAAAGCAAAGTAAATATCTCTTCATCTCTCTTCCAATCTCTTCCTCTGCAGATTCTCTTTATTCTCTTTTATTCATTTTCTCTTACTGTCTGCCTTGTGTCTGTCTTTGACTTGCTCTTTTTCATTCACCAGATGAAAATGAAATCCATTGACAGTGTGCCCTATTCACTGCAAAAGGACACATTTTGATGATGAGCCCTTTTCTTTTAAATAACTCGGCTAGGAGCAAAATAAATTGCTGTTCAAGAGGCGATATTACTCTTGGCATTGTGGGATTGAGAGGGATTGGGAGATAGGGAGGGGGTTGACCCATACATCACCACCAGCCTGTATAAATTAAGATATAAATAGCCGTATATGGAGGAATTTTACCTAGAGTGTGTTAGGCTATGTGTGTGCGTGCGTGCGTGTGTGTGTGTGTGTGTGTGTGTGCACGTGCGCATGTATGATAAGATACACAAGATACATCGATTGACTGTCCATGTGTGTGTCTGACTGAGTGTGTGTATCTGTATATGTCCCTATGCAGTGTTTTGTGCTTGAATGTATTTGTGTATTTGTATTTGTGTGCAATAGGGTGTGAGCCCATCACTCGCTCTCTTATTCTCACACACTCTTTCTCTCTCCAACATGTAGGCACGTACGCACGCTCTCTCTCTCTCACACACATACACACACACACACACACACACACACACACACACACAGAAATCCCTGTGGAGTGTTGGACAAACAGAAAGCGGGGTGTGTAAAGGCTGTGTAGGCCTTGGCTGGTTATTGTATACTCCTCCCCTGGATCCCCTTGTAAAGACCCCAGTAACCCCTCTCTGTCACCCAGCCCTCCGAGCCTCTGGAGCGGCCAGGCATTAGCCAGAGCCCTGCCGCCAGCTCCAAAAGGAAATTAAAAGGGGATTACGTCTGCCCAACACACCGGAGGGATTCGCTCTGCTCTCCGCTTACTTATTTATTTCCCAGAATCCACCTCTTCCGCTGGTGGCAGCGAGATGGAAAAGGGAGAAATTGAGAGAGAGCGAGAGCGATAAAGAGAGAGGTGGCCACTGAAGTCAGGTCCCTTTTTGTCTACACTGAGCATTGTAAAAGTACTGAAATAACATAGCAGAAAAGAATATCGAAAGTTCATGGAGCTGTTTGCTGTCGTTGCATTTTTATTTTCTTCGAACTTCCTCAGTCTTTTTAATATGAATAATACTTCCTCCTGTGCACCAAGTGTTTAAATCATATAGTTCTCATTCCAGTCTCTGTCTCTGTACTCATTATTTTATAAATAATTCTAATTAAACAGCCTCTGTTCATTTATGAGGTAAAGACTTCTCACAATTGATGTGCTGGCCCATGAACATCATATCGCAATTTTCTAACAGTTCACTGAAATAGTATCAAACTAATGACAAGGTTATCATTATGGATCTGGCACTGCAAACAGATTAGCACATACCTTTCATCTTTCAGTAAAATGTATTTAAAATACTACCACTTCCAGCTCATTAAATATATTTAAATATATTTATAATTGCACACTGATTATTTCAGCTTCTTGTTATTCCTGTTTCAAATGCGTTGCTCTCCGTGGGTGCGTGTGTGCACGTGCATGTGTGTGTGTGTGTGTGTGTGTGTGTGTGTGTGTGTGTGTGTGTGTGTGTGTGTGTGTGTGTGTGTGTGTAATGAGATGGAGAATAAGCTCTTGGTTTCTTTCCCACAGGAAGTAATAAGGCATCTAGACCAAAGAACCTCTCAACACTTGCTGCTACCCTATTAGCCTCCCACACAATGCATCTCAAGGCAATACATACATCCTAGCAGGCTTCGGATAACATCACATTCTTTTTTAGTTGTCATTTCTCTGTAGCTTGCTTGTGGATCTTTCTAGAACAAGGGAATGGATGTCCCTAATGGGCCAGATTTGCCCTGCCGGCATTCAGCATTGCTTCTGTCAAATGTTCAAAACATTTGAAAGCAAACTAAAAAAACAATTTTGATTAAGGTCTTCCTTGGGATACATGAGAATACCTAAATATTCAAATATTCCTCAGACGGATTTGTCCCTGAATGTCTCATAAGACTTGCATAATATACACGTTTGACTCTGTCAGTAGACATTTTAGAAAAGTGATGTAAGCCTGAAACAAAAAACAAGTATATTTTATTGGGATATACTTACCCATAATACCACAAAGTTTTACTTTTAAAGTAAAAACTTCTGATTATTGTTTACTCTGTTTTGAACTAATTATTTTAGTACTCTAATGGTAATGCACTACACTGTAATGGGTACTAGAATTAGTCTTTAAAAGTATTAAACAAACTATTCTGTGAAAAAACTACATCTATGTAATCTGCATAAACATTTCTTTGCTCAAGTTAACATTAAGCTTTCCCACATCATAGCAGTGTACCTATTCACCTTCGTCTGTGACCACACACATCTGTGATCAAATAATTTTCTGACTGTTCCACCTCAACTATAATTAAAGGGATTTCAAAAGTCTTTCTCTCTCTCTCATTCTGTCACCTGCATGCATACTTGCATGCATCTTTCCTCCCTGCCAATGCCTAAGGTACATTTTTGTTTAGACTAATGTTTCATAGTTTTTTCTTTTGGGTATCAAACACAGTTGTCCTACTGAACATATAGAACTTTTGAGGAAATCACTGAAAGCTGGTTGATGGAGGAGTCCTTGTATGGCTCTCTGTTAGCATATCACACAATCCCTGGCCTGTTGCCCTCCACTCTCATAGCAACGAATGCAGGAGGAAGACGAGCGTGAGAAAGACAGAATATATGCTGCATGTCTGTCATGTCTGGGAGTGTGCATGTGAAAGCTCCCTCTGTGTGTGTGTATATGTGTGTAACGGAGAGACAGAGAGAGAGAGAGAGAGAGGGAGAGAGAGAGAGAGAGAGGACATGTGAATACGAGAGAAGAGTGACAGCAGCTGTGGCATTATCAATTATCCAGGAGGGCCACGTCCGGCTCCATCCGGTCCCCACTTCCATCCTTCCATCTTTCCTTCGCTCCTCTCCTTCCTCTTCTCCCTGTTCCAGCGGGCCCCAGATCTGGTGTTAAATTGAGTTGTCAGCACTGTCGGCGCGATTCCTCCCCTCCACTGGCCAGACGCTGATGAGCAGCGACGGCCGCTCACTGCCTCGCCGCTCTGGCTGCCGTGCTGCATCGCGCCCACCATTCATCAGCCGCCCGCCTGCCTGCCCACCGACCGCACACCCATACCGCCTGCCCGCCCGCCTGCCTGCTTCGGCCGGCCAGCCAGCCCCGCACTGGAGCCAGAGCCGCGCACCACACACCGCTGGCAAGGAGGAGAGCTGATCACCTTCCAAAAAGGAATGTGGGGAGAGGGGTAGGGTAGGGTATGGTAGGGCTGTGGGGATGGGGAGGTGGGGGGCATAAGTAGTGGGGATAAATAAAGAAATGAGTGAAGTAGCCAAGCCTCAAGATGGCCGCCAAGGATATGAGGCTTGGAAAGCCTGGGAAGTTTTTAGTGGTTCAATCAGAGGCTTACAGCAGGTGTGTGTGAAACTGAGAGGGGGGGGAGAGAATGATTATGAGAGAGGAGAAGGATAAACAGAGCAGAACACAAACAGGGAGGGCCATTTCCCTGGACACCTGCAGCTGTGCCAGTGCCCATGTTGCCTTATGGTGCATGCGTGTGTGTGTGTCATGCGAGTGTTTATGTGTGTGTGCAAGTGCAAGTGTGTGTGTTTATGTATGTGTGTTTCCTGAGTGGAGGGATGACATCTGTGATTCACCCGCTAACTCCGTGCACTGTGGCACACCGTGTTGAAGGGCACAGTTGAGCATGAGAGTACAGTAGAGGCGAGACTAAGCAAGAAGGAGAGCAGACATCAAACAGCAAAAAAAAAAATTGACAGGAGAGGAAAAGAACAAAAAAGGTAGAGAAAGAGGTAGGGAAAGTTGGCATGTAGAGCAGGGGGAAAAGAAATGAAAAAAGACAGGACGAGAAGAGATCTAGAGGGGACACAAGAGGCAAGTCTGGGCGAAGGACAGGGCAGGCAACGGAGCTGACAGACAGACCCAGCAAGCAAGAGAGCGAGGGAGTGAAGCAAAGTGAGCGCGCAAATGCAGGCAAACGGGGAGGAAGTGTAAAACAGCGGGACACTAAGCTCTCTGTGCTTAAGTATTTATCCATGATGAATAGTAATGACGGCACACTTACAAAGCGCTTGTTTAATGCAGCGCTGCCGCACCAGAGGCGGGCACTGAACTCTCTGTCCTACGCCTCCGTCCCCATGCCCAGAGTCCTGCTGCCCCACCCATAGCCCGGCCACAAAACACTTCCCGTCCCTCTACAGTGTCTCCACCATGGCCCTGAATAAAACATTACATGGCCAGTTGTGGATATTAACCTACTTATTGAGAAGAGTTGGAGGAAAAAAAAGTCAATGATTTATTTCAGAGCTGGCGTACTGTACGATGCTAGCCAGCTGTCATGGCCTTCGCAGTTAACCTAAATAATCAAACGATGTTCTGGCAATTTCAGGGATGGGGATTGGAGGCTCCCATAAAAGTAGAAGAGTGTGCATGTGTGTGTGTGTGTGTGTGTGTGTGTGTTTGTGTGTGAGCTTCTTTGCATGTGTGTTCATTTGTGTGTCAGTGAATCTATTGTTTTTTTCTTCAAAAGAACTACTTCAAAGGCATACCAGGGACCTTCAGTGAAGTTGTTCTTTGGTAATGCCCTGACCTTGCATTTCATATGTGTTGTTTTCTAATTGTCTTTTGTCAATGAGCTTATAGCATCCCTCTTTGAAACCAGGGACAAGATGGCTGCAGATGGTGCTGGTGAATGTTTCACCAATACACCACAGTCTCTGTCAACTTGCTTTCGTCTGAGTGTTTGTGTGAGTGTCGCTGTGTGTCTGTATGAGTGATTCTGTGTGAGCGCTCTTGGTGTGTGTGTGTGTGCATGTGTGTGTGCAAATGGACGCCCGCACAGCCCAATCAGATGCCAGTCACAGCACTGGCAAGCATGCAGAGCTGGCAGATCACAGAGCCACTGGCTCCTACTCTCCGACCATAGGGAACAAGGAGAAAGAGAGAGAGAGAAAGGGGAGAGAGAGAGACAGACAAAGAGAGAGAGAAAGAAAGATAGAGACAGAGAGAGAGGGATGTCAAAAAATTGAGAGAGCTATGAATGAAAAAGTGAAAAAGGAAAGCTTGAGAGCAAAAGAGAGATAGGGAGAGATAGAGAGAGAGAAAGAGAGACAGAGAGAGATAAATGGGGTAGCCATCATTGAGAAGCGCAATTTGTAGATGAGAGACGATGGCATCCTTCACCTGACTGGTGGCTAGAGGGTGGTGGAGTGTGTGAGTAAGAAAGGGCATCTTAATTGGGCACTCAGACCCCATTTCTGTTTGCTTTTGGAGAACAGTCACACGGCCAAGCACTCGTAGGGGCGACACGGGAGCGGAGAAATCCCATCGAGCTCCGAGAGGACATGAAACGCCCCCGCTCGCTAGTGTATGTGTGTATGTGTAACTGAGTCTGTGTGTGTGTGTGTGTGTGTGTGTGTGTGTGTGTGTGTGTGTGTGTGTGTGTATGTGTTTTCTTCCTCCCTGGCTCAGTGTGTTTGTGCACAGGGAGGTGAATCCATAAAGGCAAGTATATGTACTTGGAATGCATATGTGGGTTTTTATGTGAGAGCGTTTGAGTGTGTCTGTTAGTGTGTGTGTGTGTGTGTGTGCTTTTATGTATGTGTGAATTTGTGGTCTTCATCCAAGTGCCCACTAGTTCGACAAAGAAGTGGCAGTGGTGAAAGTGGGTAAAGAAGAATATTTCCTAAACCTCATATACATAACTAATTAGGGTTTTTTTTAACTCTTCCTTTATTAAAATGGCATTCTTCCAGGACAAGTTATCTGCAGAATGAGGTTAAAACATTATTTGGTGGGTTGGACAGTTATTTTCATTAGTCAAAAACAAAAAATAACAGTAATTTATGCCTGTGACTCCATGTTATAAATGTTTCAATAATATCCGGCAATTTGGTGTTAAACACAATGTTGAGAAATACACTTTGATTCTCCATCACCAATAAAAACAAAAGGTCTCTTTTGTGCTTTTCACCCAATTGTATTTAACATTTAGTCAGGCTGTAAAAATTAGGATTGAAAGTCAGTTTTTTAACAGTGCCATAATAAAAGTTGACCACATTGAAGGAGAGAATGCAAGAGCCTTGGCTTTTATGGCCACATAAGGGCCAGTGAACACCAACTTTCTCCCTTTTTCTCTTCCTCCCTTTCTCTCTCTCTCTCTTTTTCTCTCACTCTCTCTCTCTCTATCCCCTCTTTCTCTCAATCTTTCTCCCCTTTCTTCCAGTCCATCAGTGCCTGCGGACGTTAATCCCTTTTCTTATATAAATAGCTCTTTGGTGTGGAGGGGTAGCTACCGCATGGAGCTCTCACCCTTCTGTCCCCTAAAGCCAGAGCCAGGAAGAGAGGGGCGTTGGGTTGGCACGAGGCTCAGCCTGGGGCCCGGCGCAGCACTGGACGCCAGTACAGATGGAGGGCATGGCTGGCCAATGCCAGCCTGTCAGGCGGATTAAAACGACTCATTTATTCTCCCAAGCATTTCGCAAAGCGACCGGGCCAGAGCAGGGTGGCACGGAGAGGCCAAGCTGAGGTGAACAAGGTGTGTGTGTGCCTGGGTCTGTGTGCGCATATATGTGTGTGGAGCTGTGGGTCTCAAATAAAGGGTGGGTTTTAGAAAGTGAGGGATTGAGGTCCTATGGTGCGCTTGCCCCCTCCTTGTTTGTTAGCCGCATTCTCCCCCTTCTTGTCTAGCTAATTTTCCTATCCTCCTTTCTCTGTCTCTGTCTCTCTCTCTCTCTCTCTCTTTCTTTCTCTCTCTCAATCTCTGTCGCCATCTATCTATCCCTCGTCTGTTTTTCTGGCTTTTTTTCGGCCATTACTTATCTTTCTGTGGCTGCCAGAAGCCATTACGGAAGGCAGTGTGCGGAAGGCGGCCAGCGGGGCGGCATCCCCCCCGTGCACGGGTGACAGATTGCCGCTCCGCATTGGTGGCAGTGCAGGCAAGGGCGGAAGCCGATTGGCTCCCAGGGCCAGGAAGTGGGCACTCAGGGATAGCGGAGTGGGGGAGGACAGGAGGAGGATTGTGAGAGAGGGAGAGAGAGAAAGATAGAGAGAGAAAAGAGAGGGATGACAAGACCTAGCTGTGTGACCTTTCGCATTAGGTGAGATACTTAAAGAGGCAGTGACTCTTTTTCGTTCTTCTCTTTCTTCTTCTAGTTTTTTTTCCTATTATAATGACTGTGTTTGGCAGAGGTGGGCACCATAGCGTGTCCAGCTTTTACACAGATGCCAGGGCATGGAGAGGCAAAGGGTTGAGCTCCATCCAGGGTCAGATGCCCTTTACTGAGCTGCGCCATGCCTCCGGACGGATGGCGGATGAGAGAGGAGATGACTGGATGGCCCTGTAGTTCTGGCACACATGCATCACTGAGTTCCTCAAAAAAGGAAGGTGTCATTATTCAGTTGGTCAGCTCATTCGATCCAGACTAGCCACAAGTGCTTCAATTGTCTGTAGTAATTTTTTACAGATGTGTATCTGACACTGACTGACTGATAAGTTAAAAATGATAAAAGTCAAAATGAAAACAAGTTATTCCCATATACTCTCACTACTCAAAGCATGTTCAGATTTTGTTATGAAGGGGATAGCTATGGATAGCTATGTGTTAAGAGGTGATATTTATGAAAGTCTAAATATGTGTGAAAATTACAAAAAAAACTCAGGATTAAGACTGAACTGGATTGAACAAGAAGGTCAATATCTTTCCCAGACATTGAAAGCAATGACGTCAGACTTCTAGGTCGTTGGTGAAGCTGGAAACCTATGCTAAAGGGGAAAAAAGACAGAGGAAATGCATGGCAACAGTGAGGGATGAGAGACAGAAAGTGAGAGAGAATAGAGTAAACAGTAAACAGATAAATCCCTAGTGCAGTATTCTTTTAAAGCATGTATTTCACTCCCCTTTAGGACCAAATCTCGCGGTCAGGCTGTAGTGGCTGCACAATAACAGGCCATGTCACAGACAGGTTAACGGCAGGAGCTCGGCATGCCAGCAACCTCTCCGCCTCTTAAATCCTGCACTCTGGTGTCACTGCCAGGCCGAGGGAGGGAAAGAGGAGGGAGAGGGAGAGAGAAAGAGAGAGAGAGAAAGAGGGGGACACAGAGAGAGAGATGGCTTTTGAGAGGGTTGGGGAATGATAGAGGGAAGAGAGAGAGTGAGATGGATAAAGAGAGGGGGATGATGGGGTAAAGAGAGTGAGTGAGCGAGAGAGGTTGAGAAAGAGGCAAATGGTGGGGGTGAGACTGTAGAAGGGTTTTATCGGGTCTAATTACTCCCGATAGCTCTAATTTACAGGTTGACAGCGGGGGGAAATCGGCGAGATTCACACTTCCGCGGGTCAGCATCTGTCGCCATTACGAGGCAGACGTGAGGCGCCGGGCGCGGCCAGCCTCGGTCGGCTGGTTTAGCCGGAGAACGAGTAGATGAGTGGGGAGGCAGTGGAGTAAACAAGGTGCGGCGCGGGTGACAGATTAGCAGAGCAGGCTAAAGGACCTTCCGCTGACACGCCATCTCTCTCGCTCGGAGAGTTTGTTTTCGCGGCAGCTGTCACCAATAAAACAGAGAGGCAGGAGAGAAGGGAGGGAGAGGAAAGAAGCAGGGAGGGGAGGGGAGATGGAGAAGAGGTGCTGGCTTTTGTTCCAGATATGGAGATGTAGGTGGTAGATAGAGGGAAAGAGAGAGAAAAAGAGCGAAAAAATGAGCGGAAGTGTGAGAGAGGAGAGAATATGAGTGACCTGTTTATCTATCAGGCCTTTTAGTTATATGAGGGAGCATACCAGAACGGGGGTGGGGGTGGGGGGTGGGTGGAATAAGGACAAGATCTATTTGAACTGTGCTTTTTCTGCTGACTTTTTCATAATTACTTCCAGTGGCGTTCCCCTTTTATAGGTCTGCAATACAAATGGGCCGTGTCAGACCGATAGGGGTAATTTTAGTTCTATTTGCATCTGCGTGTGTGGCACTGAGGGATGCTCGGGCCTAGCCGGACCGAAAGCTGCACTGCTGTAAGCATTCATGAGATTAAACACCGGCCCTTTCCAAAATGCGCCCTGCTGCCCGTACCTCTGCCCAACTGACTACTAGCTGGTGTCAGGGGCTGTGCCAGCCAAAGGGGTTGGTGCCAGGGTGGTGGATGTGCTCTTCTTGCCCCTCTCGGATGCCCATCGCGTTCGCCCAAGCCTGGATCTGCGCACACACTTGGAGAGGCTCTAAATGGGAGCTGGCAGAGGAAGGTTTCCTTCACCTCCAGCTGAAGGGCGTCCTCTCTCCCTGTTGTTGTTTGACGGCATGAGTTTTTAGTGTGTGTGTGTGTGTGTGTGTGTATCCGCATGCGTGGAGTAGCTTCCACCTGAATGCACACTACAAAGGACTAATCACCAGATACTGGCCAATTCAGCCCTCAAGCAATGTGAATGTGAAAGGTCGAACTAGCCAGGGATTGCTGTGGGTCACTTGTTGATTATAACTCTTGTTAATGACACTTGGATGATGAGAAGGTCATCCTTTAAACTGAAATTGGAAACTTGATACAGGTGTATGAGATGAGAAAACACTCCATCAAATACCAGACTCCGTTCACAATTACTCTTGCAGTAATACATTATAAAACATGAAAGCAGCAGTTGCTGGTGTGACAGTAATTATCACCTTAGTGGCCTACTTCACACTTGTCAAGGGGAGAGCTTGATAATGGCTAAAATGAACTTTCTAAAGCTGCCTAAAGCTGGAGAGCTTTTTTGCCAAACAGGCCACCGCTGCTGCTGTCCAATCACAAAATGCATCCATAACACTGTCCCTGCCTCTGGTGTCCAATCACCAAACACATCAATTACACTGTCCCGGCCACTGCCACTGCTGTCCAATTACCAAACCTATCCATCATACTCTTCTGGCCAATGGCACCGCTGTCCAATCACGTAACACATCCACTGCACTGTAACGGTCACCGCTGCTGGTGCCCCATCATCAAATCCATCTATAATGCTGGATAGGGCAGCTAGAACGTATCCTGTTTAATGTCTAAGTGAACATACACCCTAATGTCTTTCTCTGTATGTGTGTGTGTGTGTGTGTGTGTGTGTGTGTGTGTGTGTGTGTGTGTGTGTGTGTGTGTGTGTGTGTGTGTGTCTGTGTCTGTGTCTGTGTCTGTGTGCACGCCTGTATGTATTTTCACTCAGTGCCATATGGGCGGTCCGATCTTGTTCCATCACCCAGAGAGAGACGAGGGCAAGAGTGGGCCTGAGCCCCCAGCCCTCTGTGCCCTCCCCTGGCACTGCCACAGGGCACACTCTGCCCACTGCCCACCACCAGCTGCCAGGCCCAGGGCACAGGGCGGGCACAGGGGAAAAAACACACTTCACAGCCATATAGAAAGGCACATACTCTCTCTCTCTCTCTATCTATCTATCTATCTGCCTATCTATCGCTCTCTCTCACACACACATACACACACAATACAATACACACAGAGACACACAAATGTATAGGGATTTCATTGATTGTATTTATTATAGTTAACCCCCTTGCCTATAGCATAAATACATTTAATTGTATTCCTCGTGTTTTGAATGTACAGAAAGCAGAAGAGACAACATTCTTATTCATATTACATTATGCTAACATTCTTTTATGTAAGGGCACAGTACACATCAAGTCATTTGTAAGCACACACCACATGTGAAATGTGAATCAGGTTGGGTGAGAAAGCAGGTCAGGATCATGAGTGGGGCTAGGCTGTAAGCAGAGAGTATGTATGTGTGCGTATGTTAGCGTGAGCAGTGGTGTAAGGTGAGGTGCAAGCTAATGTGTAAAACCTTAGACTAATAGGAGAGAATTCTACACCTTAACAATTCACTAAATGTGAACAGACACTGTTGACTGTGTGTGTGTTTGTCTGTGTTGTATATAAGAGAAAAAGACAAAGAGGGAGAGAGAGACAAAAAGGGGAGAGAATCAGAGAGAGAGAGAGAGAGAGAGAGATGGGCTGTTCTTTGTCTCACAGGACAATGTAATTGTGTGTCTGACTGTCCCTACCAAGGACCTGGAGCCTTTTTTAAATTAATCATTGCAGATAATGAAAAATTAATATGTTATCACAGTGCATCCATAGGATTGATCATTTGTCTCCTGGGCTGTATTTGTGTTAATTTTCACAGTTATAATGAGCCGTTCTAATGAAAAATACAAGCACTTACTCTTGCAAATACTTACACTTACTTAGTGCACTTTGGCAAACTATAGTGGCCCCAGTACTGACTGTAATCCTAATTGCACCCTATTCTTTGGAAACATCTGACTATATGAATTATTTATCTACAGCAATTATGTGGACTGGTAAAGCACACTAACATTTGAGTAAATAAAAACATGTAATATAACACTAAAGTAAGCAATACCCTTCATTTAATAAGAATGAAATGCACTATTGTGGATGTGGATGTGGATGTGTGTGTGTGTGTGTGTGTGTGTGTGTGTGTGTGTGTGTGTGTGTGTGTGTGTGTGTGTGCGTGTGTGTGTGTGTTTGTGTGTTTTGTAGAGGACTAAAATAAATGCAAAGCATATTGTAATTTAAAAAGTCATAAAAATTATTCATTACTCAAAATTGAAAGATGAGTTCCATGTGTATTTCCAGTCTGTGTTGTAAATTCAGTTGGGTCAAGTAGATATAACTTATATAAAGCAAAAAAGGGATCTGCCAAACTGAACACAAGTGACAAACAAGATGGCATGTCAACTTGCTTTTGTTGGATACAAACTCAGCCATGCATGAAGACTGCGTGGAGGGAGCAGGCTCTAAAAATAATCTCCAAAGTGTGTAGGGCATCATGCCAGCCCAACGCTTCCCTACCCGCTGGTCAGAGGCGGCTTTAGCTTGAGCTTTAGGCCCAGGTTGCCGGCTCTAAGGGGACATGCATGGGGCCAGGAGACCTCTTCTGGTTGCAAAATCCCAGAGGAGGGCCCTGCAGCACCTAATCCTTCGCCATGCATCCACAGCAGAGCTCTAGCCACGAGAAGCACCTGTCAGGTGCAACACTGTATTCACAAACAACTACAGGCCCAAACAGTGGGCACATATGGGCCACCCCCTTGACCATGCTGCCTAAGAACAGCTCCACATTGGTACTAGAGGATAGATGGGGGGACGTAGTTTGTGTGTTGGGAGAATGGGTGGTGAGGCGGGAGGAGATGGCATCCTATCGACTGCATGGCATCTCTACCCTTGCCCGCGTCTCTTCACGCATAAGCCCCGAAGGAGGCAAGGTACATTAGGGGCGAGTGAAAGAGAAAGACAGGAAGCTGCTGTGGGCTGCTGTGCTCTAAATGCATTTCATTATCATCATGATGATTATATCACTGATTGTGTGTTTTGGGTAACGTACTGCAGCAGCTGTCCCAGGAGGGGAGCTGGTGTGTGTGTGTGTGTGTGTGTGTGTGTGTGTGTGTGTGTGTGTGTGTGTGTGTGTGTGTGTGTGTGTGTGAGAGTCTGTCTGTCTGAGCCTCTGAATGATTAACACCCGCCTGATGAGCCATGCGTCAAAATCTCCCCGAGGAACATGAACCAAGGAACACGCAGAGTGAGTCCCGCCGAGGTTATACAGACAAAGCATGCAGAAATAATAATGAATCCAGACAGTAATTCTACAGCGAGCTATTTACACATGCCAAGATTTCTCCCTCTCATTGACTCTGATATAGCAGAAAAAAATGTTGAAAAGTGGTGGTAGAAATTAAAATAAACAGCTTTAAAAACAAACTCATGCTGTGGCTCACATCCTGTAAAATTCATTGCGTGCCCATAGCATCCAATCCCTGCACTCAATCTGCCTGAGAGGAAATCAACTTGACTTGAACATGGAGGCGACTTCAGCCCACCGGCTCTGGAACACGATCCGACCCAGCAGACCCAGAGGTCCAGCAGGAGTGGGTTTGCCCCGAAGCTCAGAGCTCGCTGGCAGGGGTTGAATCTAAGAGACAAGCTTAAATAAATGTTTAATTCCATAGTCCCCTCTACACATCTCACTGAGATCAACGCGAGTCAAAACTCACAAAAGAAGACGCGCTGCAGGGCTCTGAAATATTTATCTGCTACATGCTTCATTAAGATTAAAATACACCCAGGTTCCTTTTTACTTATTAATCTGATTATTGAAACAAATGACAGAAACGAGAGACACTAGAAGGTGTGTGGTACTATTATAATGTTTGTATCACAGATTTGTAGTAATTTGTTTCTGAACAAAATACTCCAGGATGGCAAATTCCTGTTGACATCACTGCTTTCATTTCTCCTTGCAGTGCCTGTGAATAACACCAGTGGCATAGAAGCAGGGGAATTCATCAAAATGGGACTCGGCTGACCCCTGACATTTCCTGGCCAGTAAAAGCTATTATCTTGCATGCCACTCTGCTGCCTGTCACATCAGTATTGGAAAGTCAGTGGAGAGCTTGATAGTGATCATATTTTTACAACAATTAATGATCACTCCAAGGATCAACTGGCATGGTAGTTTGTAAAACGGCACCAGGAGTGTAGATGCTGATAAATGATACTCCACCAAACTGCTATTAATCCAGTCATTCACTTGCCTCTGTTTTATAAGATTGATAGCTGTGTACTGCCATTGCCTTCCCTGGAGAGCCATCAAATAAGATAGAAAACTATGAAAATGTAGCCTATTATTTTCTTACTCTTAGACACATTTATAGACTATACAAAAAGAATAGAACATTAGAAAATAGTTTACTGTACAAATTACGGAACATAAAATTAGATAATACTGTACAAAATATAACAATAATATGTATAAAATGAAACATCCCGTTCTTATTGTCAGACTGTCACGGTGCACTCCTGTGATGCAGCTAGTTTATGTTGTGGAAGGCGGTAGGAGGACGCGGAAGGATTTCCTCTTTATCTGGCAACCAAGAAACGCGTTATGTTTGTCCCTCCTCCATTGCCGTCGTAATTTCCTGGAGACGGTATCTTTATTTTTCATTTGGAAAATGGCGGCTTCTAGCCCAAGTTGTACTCCAGAAGGGGTTGGGGACGAACCTACCTCTGAATCCGAGCAGGAGACCGACCCATGGGCGGCACTTGGGCCGATTGTTAAGAGAGAACCCGAAATCAAATTAATGAGCCCGATCAGTGGTCTGGAGCCCCTGGCGTGGTCGGAGGACCACAGACTTGCAGCTTGTACCTCCAACAGCATCTCTGTCGTGGAACTCGTGTGCGATGTTAATGTCCATGACCAGAACTTGGTTCTGCATCGAACCATAATTCCCGTACCAGAGCCTGTGTACGAGCTAAAGGTAAAAACTGACTTATCTTTGTGTCCTGTGTCTGTAAAAAAATTCCAGCATGCATTTTAACCTCCATTGTTGTATCCACTACATAGTTATATGTATGTAGTTAGCTGGTTAGCTTAGCGAAGCTTGTGTTATCTGTGTAACGTTGCATCAGTTGCGTGCTAATTCCTGGATAATAAATAAACGCATTCTGAATAGACACCGTTATTTTGTATCGCCTAATGAGATTCTTTTTGGTGGCATTTCAATTATATGTGTGGGCTATGTTTTAAGATCTTGACTTGCGAATGATCTGTAATAAAAAAGAAAGAACTAGTTCATTGATACATTGCAAGTATATCTTGCAGGTATGCACATTAACAGAATAAAATCATGTTGTGAATAGGTCGGTCCAGAAGAAGAGGTCTTAAAAGTGAAAAATGCCTTGGCCTCATCAGATGACCCAACTCAGTCTCAGCTTTTCATGATAGACAAAGTCATGAACCCCCAGACAGGGGTACCACGAGGACTCAAGTACACCAGCTGGTCACCTCTGAGCTGTGATGTCAACGGCAGATGCCTGCTAGCCACTCTCACACTGGACAATCGGCTGACCGTGTATAGCAGCCGCAAACGCCTACAGTGGACACAAGAGGCAGACCTAACCAAGCTGTATGGTGACATGCTAGCATCCTGTAACTACTCCTCCGTTTCCTATGACTGCTCTGTTTCATTGTCGTCTTCCTCGTCGACTCCTGCCCCACTCTCCGACCCAGAGGAGCTCAGGCGGCGCTACCGCATGCAGACACCTGTGCGCATGGAGTGGTCCGGCATGTGCACCACCCAGCAGGTGCAGACCAACAACCAGTGCCAGGAGGTAGAGACGGTGCTACTGGCCGTGCTGATGGAGAACGGTGACCTGGTGGTGTGGCAGTTCCGGCTGCCACTACTGGGCGAGGAGGCTCTGCTCTCCTGCAACACCATCCAGTCGGGCGTAGCCTCACCCAGTGTGCTGGCCTGGTGGGAATACGAGCACGGGGGACGGCGCATGAGTGGCCTGATTGTGGGCAGTGGCTCGGGGCCCGTCAAGATCCTGCCGGTCAACCTCCGCGCCGTCAAGGGATATTTCACGCTGCGACAGCCCGTGGTACTCTGGCCCGAATCGGACCGCATCCCTGTTCAACAGATCCGCTGTGTGACGCTTTTCCACCCGCTGCACAAGTGCAACTGCAGCCTGGTGGTGGCAGCGCGGGGATCCTACCTCTTCTGGTGCCTGCTGCTTATCACCAAGGCAGGCCTGAATGTGCACCACTCACATGTCACTGGCCTGCACACCACACCAATCACCTCTCTGAATGCCGGCCATCACGGCGGCTCGGTGTACACCTGTGCACTCGACGGTCGCGTCAAGAAACTCACGCCTGTGTTCACAGACGCTGCAGTGATCTTCAAGCAGGAGGAGGTGCCCCTTCCCGAGGGAGTGGCCGGAAGACGGCTGCACAGCATCAGCATCAGCCCATATGGCGCTTACATGGCCATGGCCACCACGGAGGGCATGATCAATGGACTGCACCCAACTGAACGCCACTATCAGGTAAAGTGACTTTCAACACTGTTTAAGAGCCCACACATGCACACACCCACACCCACATGACTGACACCTGTGATCATACATTATCTAAGGCTGGTCCTTATCTGGAAATCATTATTTCCAGACACAAAAAAGCTTTTATAGAGCTTCTTCAAAAGAATTGGGCAAGTAAGGATCAGAATCAATAACTAACTGCAGAGTAAAACAACCAAATACTCAGTTTTCCCACAAAAATGCCTTTGTTCATTTGTTGATGATTCCCCTAACTTAGCTGGAAAACAGTCAGTTTAAAGCCTATTGCTGTGTCAGTTACAAGATTTTATAAAGGTTTTTGTCCTTAACCCCAGGTCCAGTTTGTGACACTAAAGACACCTGAAGATGCTGCCACTGAACTGCTGGAGTCAGGGGTGCAGAATCTTTTTCGTCAAGCAGACTTGCTGGACCTGCTGCGCTGGAAGGTGCTTCGGGACAAGCGCATCCCTGCGCTGCTCCTGGACGAGCTGGACGAGAAGGTGCACAGCTCCAGCACCACCTACCTGTGGAGACTCAAGCTCTTCCTGTGTCGCGTCTTCTACCAGTCTCTGCAGAAGTCACCAACTGATTCACGCTGGAAGCCTAGCCATGAGGAATCCAAAGCCCCCATGCTGTCAGAGGATGGTGGGGAAAGGGGGGAGGATGGGGATGGGGCTGAGCAGAGTCGGGCCCAGGGGGAGGGCGAGGGAGAAGGCGAGGGGGAGGAGCAGAGAGAGGAGACTAAGGCTGAGGAGGACCGGGTGAATGAGGTGCTAGCCTGGATGGAGGTGGTGGAGATGCACCTGACGCGTGAGCACATGAAGCGTGTGCTGGGGGAGGTGTACCTGCACACCTGGATCACAGAGAACACTAGCATACCCACGCGTGGCGTCTGTGACTTTCTTGCCAGTGACAACTCATGTGAGGACAGGGCAGCTAAGGTGACTGCACAGCTGTTGAAGTCTAATGACCAGAAAAATGTACACACATGTTCTTTTTATTTACATTTCGGAACATGCGAAAATAGCAACCTAAGACACAACACCTTCCTGGTTGCTAAGCTAAATAGGCTCTGATCTTTGGAGAAAACTTGCATATCAGAAAGCATCAAGTAGTGAATCGATAGCTTAATGTCAGAGATGGCAACATTGAATTACACAACACGTGGGATCTTTGTGAGTGCATGAAGTGAGTGATGCTAAAGACAGATGAACAGAACATGTACCTGCAAAACAATTTCTAATAACACCCTGCTGTGAAGAATGGAACCTTTGTGATCTTGTGTGGGGAAATTCGGTGTACAGTGAACTTTGGGTATGTGAAAACATGATAACGTCTTGGTATGTTTGCTGAGGAGCAAACCTACGGCAGCCTGTTGCATTTCAAACTTTTTACTATTTTCACCGTTTTTGTCAAAAAGGCTTACATTGCTAGTGATAAGAGCACAAAGAAAGGTTGAAAATATTGCTATTTATGAACCATTAAAAATCCTCAAAGTAGCTTCAAAGTTCCTTGGTAGCATAACAAGGACCCTGACATTCAAAACAAGGGATTGAAAACTTTGCCAGTGTACATAATGTTTTTATGAAAAAGACATTCCAAGTCGTTATCATGTTTTAACAAACCTAAAGTTTATTTTACACTGAATTTCCTGTTTTAGGTTTTTTTTTTTTTGAGTAGCACATTTTTTTCTCATTTTAAAAGTTTCAAAAAGCTGAAATAAAAAATATGGCAGGAAACAGAAAATGTCAGCTTGGTGTCAGGGTGTTTAATTTTCGTTATGGAATTCAGAATTTTTCTGTTTTAATTAAGTGGGCAGTTTTCAGACAGAACTAACACCTGCCAGGATGTAAAATCTCTATTGAAATGCCAAACATACCAGCTTTTGTTCATCTATTGTGTTGATCCTTGCAGGTCTTGATTGGACATGTCTGTAAGAAGATGAACAAACAGACGTTTCCAGAGTACTGCAGTCTGTGTAAAGATGTGCTTCCCTTCAATGACCGCCGGCAGGCCGTGTGTCCAAACGGTCATCTGTGGCTCAGGTGAGGCCTTCTCATATTTCCCCTCCTGTCCAAAGTCAGAAAATCAAAATCACCTTTGTTGGTCCAGTTTGAGTATAGAAACAAAAAATATAACTCTGGTGGTCTTTGAGTCCCGTTGGCCAGGGCCTAGGAATGTATTAATCCGGCTCTGTCCATAACTCGGCTCTTTTTTTTGTAACAACGTCTAGGCTATAACGCCATACATGAACGCGGCCCAGTTAAGTTTTTTGTACCACAACACCTTCGAGGTCGAATGTACCCTGTAGTTTTGGCCCACCCTGTATCATAGTGCAGTTAAAACATATATAGTAATAGTTATGTTAGTAAAGAGTACTTCATAATGAGTCTTACAGGGGCCAAACACTGCTCTGCCACCTTATGACAAGAAATGTTTAACAGAGAGCTGTGGCGCTATACAAGACTTTTTAACACATCAGCTGGAAAAATGCTTCACTTAGCTTTGTTGCTTGAACAGCTAGCTTAATCCCCAACCTCAGGCATTTGTAGTGGTTTATGCTGTACTAAAAGCAGTAAACATGCTGATTTGTTTCTTTCAAAGTTATACTGTAGATTTCCCTTCCTCCCAGGTGTGTACTGTGGTGGTACAGCAAGAAAAGTAGTTACTCGGTGCTTTGTCCAGGAAGAAAAACTCTTTCAACTCTATTTAGACTAAGTACAAGCTGAGGTCTTGGTTTACTTGCCTATTACTGATGCAAAGTTCTTAGACTGCAGTGGGTTTGAAGACAGGTAATGCATGCATGTAATTCATTAGATATGCTCTGGTGAAATGAAATATACTGAAAATGATAATATAAATATAGAATTGAAATAAAGCACAATTATTAGCAGGCAAATTTGATGGGGCAGCAAGAAAGACAGACCACCTCCTCACTGTAGCCTAGAATACAATTATAACTGTAAACTTCAAACCACTTCCTTTGTGTGAAAAGCTCTTTATAAATAAAACATTATTATGAGGCTACCATGAAGGGCAGAAAGGAATGGTATGTAGAATTTCATGTGCAAAAGCACATTAGCACAGTCCAGTCAGTCAGTACAGTGTGGGTGTCTGAGTTGGCGTATCCCTTGTGAAAACCTCATATTGCGCAAATATCAGGAGCAATCAGTTTTACCAGGAGGCCAACATTTCTCCATGTAATATAACTCAGCTAAGGATGTCATGCCCTGAAAAATGTATTACAGTGTTGTTAAACCCCAGCTGCTTAACACAAAGTTAGATAAAAATGTCTGTGAGGGGTGCAGTGACACAGTTGGCAAAGGCTTCTATGCCATAAAACTGGAGACCTGGTTTCAAGTCTGACCTAAAGTAATTTCCACATTCCTCCCTATTCCATGTATTTATTGTCACACTCTCTAGTGTCCTATCAAATCAAAAGCTAAAGAAAACTGAAAAAAATCTCTGTACAGGGAAATGTCACATTGTACAATTTCAAATACAGGAAGGTACATTACTACCCATTTGCCCCATGGCTGCAGCAAGCCTTTCTGCTCTATGGTTGACAAGACAACCCCAATTCCAGTATGGACAAAGGTTAGACCTTTTTGTTTTTTTTTTTGTTTTTTTTTTTTAAGTGCACAATTTTGGCTGTTAGGCCACATATGTCTCTAGTGCCCACCTTTGGCCTGTGTTGGGTGGAGTGTGCTGCCTCCTATGGTTGATCAAGGAAGTGCAGGATGCATCAGTGACTATTTTTTATAGAGCCCTACAGCCACTTCATCTCCCCACTCCACTGTATGTGTGTTTGCATCTCACCCTCTTACTCCTGTCTTCTTTTAGATGTATGCTATCATACCAGGCATGCCAGACAGTGAGCTACAGGCGCTGTTTACTGCAGGACAGCATTGCCCGACTACCAGGGCCTCAAGGTATGTTTCTGTCTCTCTGCTTTTCTTTCTTTCTTTCTTTCTTTCTTTCTGTTTTTCTTTCTGTATGTCTGTCTGTCTGTCTGTCTTTCTTTTCTCTCTCGGTCTTTGTCAGTGATGGCATGAGCATCTATACTACCCCACTTTCATCACAAGCTGAGACACAGAAGACGAAATTAATCATAGTGTGTTTATATCATATTATTCACCATCAGCAGTGTTTTATTAAAACAATACTGGACATTTTTTTACTTTATAGTCTCTCAGCCATTATTTCTGACTTTATCAAAGGGATTACCTTGTCTATAGCTGTATGAGCTGTAGCTGTCTTTTTTTATCTGTTATCCTTTCTAATGTTATTTGTAAGTTTCTAAGTTACTGTTGCTAGATAGAGACTACTAACTTTAAGCCAAAAATGGAGCCAAAATAAATGTGCTGAAAAGGACAAGGTACTTTGTCAATAATGTCTTAATGTTTTGAGCCGAACTTCTACAATGCCATTGCTTCTCATGTTCTGTGACCTGTTGCGTGGCTGGAAGGGTAGGATTCACCCAGTAGGACAGTGCTACTCACCACTCAGTAGTGCATATTGTACAGTCTGTGATGCTGCAAGTGCCCTGCTTCACACCTAATGCCTGCCTCCCTCTTCTGTGACCCTGTGACCCAAAGACCCGGACTGGATCAAGAGGATCCTGCAGGGACCATGTGTGTTCTGCGACTCCCCTCTTCTGTAGGATTCCACCCCATTCCCTGGAGTGGGCAAAGGCCACTACGCCTGAGGTAGCCAATCAGGACGGACCATGCTGCTAACAGATGCCATAAGAACTCTGTCCCCTTCCAGTTCTCATATCAGCATACAAAAGTGAATTTCATTTTGGTATTTTACAGAGATCATATATATATATGTGTGTGTGTGTGTGTGTGTGTGTGTGTGTGTGTGTGTGTGTGTATGCGCTTATGTATGCAATATGTATAAATAAACAGTTCTTTCTCTTACAAAACCATGCCTGTGTCCTTCATGACAATGAGAGTAGAAAAGCATTACTCTCGATTTTCCCAAAGTCTTCATTTTTTCAGTATTATGAACATAATTACTATTTTCAAATATTCTGTTTTGCTAGGCAGAAACTATTGGCATATTTTTAGAAACATCAGACTTGTTATTGTTTTGGCTCTTGCCCTGACAAACAGTAGAGAAACAATGCATTTCCCCCTTCACCAGACACACACACACACACACCTTGCTCCACATTGTTTTAGTAAACGCGTCTGCTTTAATTGGCTCAGGAAATATTGCAGAGCTGCGCTAGTCATCTCCCGCGCCTCTCTTTGAGTTCAGAGGAGGACTTTATATAGATGAGGAGAACGAGTGCCGTGGAGAGAGAGCCTAGAAGTGTGTTTTTAACTGATTGGGTCCCTCCCCTGAGGGGATTGTGGGTAATAAGACAGCGGAGTAATGAGGGCTGGATAGCGGCTGCAGATGTGACAGTAATTTTAATTAAGGGAGGCTTTTACAGAGTGTATCGTTAAGTAAGATTAACCCTTTTATTTTTAACCTCTTTCACCGTGTTTCGTTCGACAGGGGGGAAATGCTCATTGTCAATGTCACAACCATTAACCTCTCTGCCCCTGTAATGTTAAGTTGTGTCTCTCTCCATCGCCATCCCCATGTCTCTCACCTTATCTCCTACATAGGGGTCAGTGTCCAGTGATCAAAGCTGGAGTGGGCCTTGCAGTTGGCTGAGGACTGGGAGCGTGTTCAGTTCCCTGTCATGTCCGTTCTTATCCCCGTGGCTCTTCAGCCAACCCCCCACCCCTCCAAACCGCAGTGCCATCACACCCCAATCCCGCCCCCACCTCCCCAACCTCATGTCCTCCCCCACCCCTGAAGACTGATGAGAGCTCACCCCCAGGCTATGCACTCCGAGACGTGAGGGGTGTCGGAGGATCAGGACAGGCACCGACCGGATGAGGCAAGCCAGATAATTACCCACAATCCCCTGTTCCCTCGGCTGCTTGACAGGCTCCCCATTTCCTCTAACAGGCTGTCTCTGACCACTTCCGCCGTTTAAAAGGACTAAAGAGCACAGACGAGTCACTCTCACTCTTTTTCCTTGTTTTAACCTCCCTCTTCCCAGCTCGGCTTTCATTACTGGTTTGCTGGTGAGTAATACTAAACCCTCGTAGACAAAGGAGTGGCATTTGATGTGAGATTGAGCCAATCAAAGAAGGGTTGGCTTGCTTTTGCGTTTTATTGAATGCATTATACAGACTGGGCCTTGATCAAGGGATCCATTGCTGGTTCAGAATAGTGGGGGCGGGGGGGTGCTGAAGTGTCTCCAAAGTAATCATTATATTCGGGTCTTAGTCTGAAGGTCTGGGTTGATTATTAAGGCATTTGTCTCTCTTGTGACATCCCCCACCCCCTCCCCAAACATACCAGCTTCCCGCAGTTCTGTCTTAAGGTTGATAATTACTTGGATGTCACAAAAGAGAACACAAGGATGTCATCAGATGCAATTAACCTCCCTTTGGAATGACACCCACTAGGTTGCTGCATGGCGGTGGACTCATTCCGTATTCTGTTTCTGACACAGAAAAACAAAATGGAGTCCCTGTCTTAAGTGTTTTTCCCCTCTTCCTCCCCCTTCTGCGTGTAATTTGCAATAAACTGTTTGTTTGTCAGACTTGTTTCAGCAGTCGTGTTTGGTTGGTGTTGCAATAAGTGGAGACGGATGATGGTGAAGAGGTGATTGGGGTTTTTTTTCTCCCTGTCTGATGGATCCTCCTCCTTCCTTTTGTGTAATAATCTGTCAGAAACCATTTCTTCTGTAATTACAAATCACCCCCCCCTTCTTCTTCCCGCTCTTTGTCTATGCTCTCTGTAGACTTCAAACGGAGATTTCTCTTCTCTCTCTGCATTTAATATTTATGGCCTTTGTGTCAGAGAAGAGGCTGTGAGTCTTGCAACCACCTCTCAGTTTTTGTGTTCCATTTCATCCAATGGCACTTTTCCTTGTTTGATGACATATTCTAAAAGATGCAGTGTGGATTTTGTAGGTGAGTATGTTCACTGTCTTTTAGGAAACTTCCTTACGTTATCGACATGTCAACAGACAGTTGCACTCCATTCATTTACACTGTGAAACACTTCAGTTTAGTCAGTGATCGGCCTTATCAGTCATTGGTAAATGCAGTGTGGGTTTTTTCTCTATTACCGTAAAGGGTGTTGTGTGAGAGCTGCCTGTGGCACCTACTGTATTCTCATGGATATTTCACCAGTCTTTTGCCTGCTGACATTTCTGTGGCAGGTGCTGGTATCCCACCTGAGGCCCATGTCATAACTTTCTTAGCAGTGATCTGCATCACTTAGTAATCTATGGTCACACACACACACTTTGCCTTTGCAGTCAGCTTCATCACTTGTTTCCTAATCCTCAAGGAATGGGATGTAGAGACTGTAACTGTCCTCTTGATGGTCTGCTCGATCAGCCACTTAGACAACCTGAGTTGTGATTCTGTATGTTATGAAAAGGAAGAGATTGCATTTATTGCATTAAAAAGTATATAAATAAAATTCACTTTAACAGGGATTTTAAAATCAGACTGTTAACATGAGACCCAGAACAATGGCCCAGGGGTACTCGACTGCTGACCCGTGATGATTCACAAAATTTTTCATGCACAGTTTGGGTTATTGTCCATTTGAAAGACCTGTTTGTGGCCAAGCTTTAACTTCATGGCAGATGTTTTCAGATGTCAATATACTGTTCCTTCGTCATGATGCCCTCTATTTTGTGAAGTGCACCTGTTCCTCCTGCAGCAAAATAACCCCACAACATAATGCTGCCACCATCATGTTTTACAGTTGGTATGGTGTTCTCAGGCTTGCAAGCTTCATCCTTTTTCTTCCAAACGTAACGGTGGTCATTATGGCCAAACAGTTCAAATTTGGTTTCATCCAACCACAGAACATGTATCCAAAAATTAAGGTATTTTTCCCTGTGTGCATTTGCAAACTGTAATCTGGCTTTTCTTTTGGAGTAATGGCTTCCTCCTGGCAGAGTGGCCTTTCAGCCCATGTCGGTACAGTACTCGATTCACTGTGGATAATGATCCACTCTTACTAGCTTGCGCCATCATCTCCACAAAATCTTTTGCTTTTGCTCTTGGGTTGATACGTCGTTGATGCCCGGTCATCTCTGAGACACAGAACCCATCTCCTTCCTAGCGGTATGATGGCTGGACATTCCCCTGTTCTTTATACTTGTGTATAATTGTTTGAACTGAAGAACGTGGCACCTTCAGGCATCTTGAAATTGCACCCAAGGATGAACCAGACTTGTGCAAGTCCACATTTCTCTGTCTGAGATTTTGGCTGATTTTTTTAGACTTTCCCATGCTGTTACATAAAGAAGCATTGTGTTTGAGATGTTTCTCCAATTAATTCAAATGTTCTCAATAAACAAAAGCTTCCAAAGACATGACATCATCATTTGGTCGTTTCCACATTGTTTCAAGGCACAGTAACCCTACTGTATGTAAACTTCTGATTTGAAGAAAGTAATAAAAAATGTCTAAAAAAACTCCTCTCGTTATTCTGGCATTTAGCAAATAGAAGTAATTTGGATAATCCAGACAGACCTGAGTGTCTGATTTCATGTCAGACAATGAGAAAAAGATTGTCTTTTTATATAGTGTATGTAAACTTCTGGTTTCAACTGCTATTTGGTTTCAACTGCTAATTGGAATTTAAAAGCTGTTTGGAAATGTTCTCTGAAGCTCTCCTCTCACAGACTATTTTTTATTCAGTTTTATTCAGAAAACAGAATATGAATACATTGTGGTGGAAAATCAGAGAAAAAAATTGGGTAGGCTCATTACACACCATGTATTTTATACATACATTTAGCACACGCCAATATTTCATCTCACCAAAACTGATTTATTTTCTTTCTGTTGTGAATCATCTCCGTCCAAGAGTAGTGAGACAAATTAAGAAAAGATGTTGGCTGAGATCAATAATAAACAGTGTGTACATGATGGGTGTGAAGAGGGAATGCACATGCACACACACACACACACACACTCTTACTCATCAGTTTCCCCCGAGAACACTGGTTTCCTCTGTGGTGTTAAAGTATTCAGCAAAGGAGCGTCGCCTCAAACTTGTCATCAGTAATTAAGCCAGTCTGGGACTTGTCTTGCAGCCCCTCGCTTTAACAGGGATTTTTAAATCAGACTGTTAACATGGCCCTTTACCCAGAACAATGGCCCAAGGGTACTCGACTGCTGACCCGTGACACCCGTGTGTGTGTGTGTGTGGAGAGAGAGTGGGTGAGATGTCAATAGTGCATCTCACTGCTTGTTTCTGGCAGTATGGGCGCACTGAAGTGGAACTAATGCTGGGCCACACAAAGGCCAAAGCCACGGCTGTTGTTTAGAGCCATGTTAATTAACCCTGTGAACACTCTCCCTCGCTGCCTCACCACCCTTGTCCCTCTAGCTTGTGTGTGTGTGTGTGTTCAGGACTAGTGTAAGTTTGCATGACCCATAGGAAATGAGTTTAGGAAACACAGCTCTGACACTTTCGAGACATTGTGCCAATGTGACGATTAATGTGCTTTTTGGCACTTGGTAGGACAGTCTGATCAGCCACACAGATTCCTGCAGCACAATCTAGAAATAATGATAATGAAAACACTGAAGATCCTGCAACAAAACTAATGCCTCCTGATGAGACCAAACAAAATAAATCCAAAAATACACAATGGCACATTACAGCATCTAGGATAATTGAGATGAGAAATATCTCTTCAAGACAATGACAGTCTACAAGCTCTTTAGATGCAGCACGTCACATAACAAAACAGACCCAAAAACTACATGAGCTGTGCCAGTTTAATATAGCTTGGCTGAATTATTTATTGTCTCTGAGATCAAAATAATGATAATAATAAAAAATGACGATATTAAAAACAAACAACAAAACGGTGCGACACGGAGACGCTCACTCTCCATCTGCGAACCCCCAGTGGCAGACGTCCAAAGGAATTCAGATGATGTGGGCCTGCCTGCGTGCTGAGATTGCCGTAAGGTGTCGGGATCTCATATGCCTCCCCTCAGACTCTCTTTTCTTTACTTTTCACTCGTTTGAAGAGAGAGGCTCTCTTTGTAGTTCTTTTTTTAACACTTCGGTTTCCCCCAGTCTAAGAAATGTGATAAAGTAGCTCATTTGAAAGTTGATGCTTTAATATTGGGGGCCTTTCAAAGATCAGAGGAGTTGTCACACAGTCCTTCTTACAACACACACACACACACACACACACACACACACACTTACACACACACACACACACAAACACAGCACCTTATGGGAGGAGGATTTGGTGAATGCATACAATGTAAAGTGAATCATAAAATTCCTCCAAAAATCTCATGTCACAAAAGTGACTTGACAAAGGGAGCACTTAAGTTGGCAGTCTATCATAATTAGATGATAGAAACATATCAGAAACAGCTACTCCTTTACCATGTCTGTAAAAAAATATGCATGGTATTTTCCCCTGCTATTTAACTGATGACCATAATTTGTTTTCTGTGATTTGAGAGAAGAATAAAACATTAAAAGAGGAAAAATTGTTCCTCATTACTTAGACTCGAAATAAAGCATCTGTCTCAGTTTTCAATGTGATTTGCTGTCTGCACAATCAAGGGGTAACAGTGTCAACATAAAATAAACTAGGCCTATGCAGTCGTCTTCGACTGCTAAAGGTATATCCCCGAAACGCGATGCTTCAAAGCCCCCAACATTCATACTGTATTTCATGAATCTACCCTAGAACATTGAAACACCAAATCTGGGACAAATCCATCCAACTGGTCAGAAGTTATGGGCCAAACCAAAATTCAGCCATCTTGAATTCAGCCATCTTGAAAGTGTTGGCCTCCAAACTCGAATAAGTTCATGAACCTACCCTAGAGCATTAACACACCAAATCTGGGAGAAATCCATCCACCCAGTCAGAAGTTATGGGCCAAACCAAAATTCAGCCATCTTGAATTCAGCCATCTTGAAAGTGTTGACCTCTAAACTCGAATCAGTTCATGAACCTGCCCTAGAGCATTGACCCAAAAAATCTGGGACAAATCCAAACATCCGTTCAAAAGTTATCGCGTTAACACGAAAGACCTTACGCGGCGGACGCGGCGGACGCGGCGGACGCGGCGGCGGCGGCGGCGGCGGCGGCGGCGGCGGCGGCGCACGCAAAACCATTACATCCCCGACGCTCCGCGCTTCGGGGATATAATTACGGCAGTGGCATAATGGCATGGTCTTTCCTTCACAAAAAGCATTACAATGCCACTAAAATAGGGAAAAGTTGTAATGTAAAGTGGCACGTTTCACATTCTGACATGTCACAGTGCCTGAGCCATTTCATGACTACAGGCAAAGCAGTTTAATCACTGCTGTGCTTATCATCATAATTTTGTCTTCAGATCTTCAGATGGGTAAACACAAATATGTCCTCTCAGATAATCCATTGTTTTCCAGGTTCCAGCAAATCAAGGCCCAATCCAAGTCACTTGGTTGTTGTAAGATCACATCTCTCCTGATATTCTTGTCTTGAGTTATACAGGTTTTATTAAAATTCTGAAATAGTTTAAACTATCACAGTCATTATTAACTCCATCAGACGACTTCTTAGCACTTCTGTGGTTATGCATTGCATATTGTCCTGAGCTCGGAGGAGGATATCAGTAATGACTGTTCTGACACCAGCCAGCAGCACTATTCTAGGTAATATTACCAGAGGGCAGCCGGTTCTGCCAGGGATACATTTCAGACTGACCATATCCAAGCACCTTTGTAGGGTAGGATACATTTTCAGGTATTTGACACATTTTTATATTAGTTCAAGATACTGTTACTACTACTTCCTGTAAAGTTAAGTCTACACAATTCCCATGGAAGCCTCAGAGATGATCTCCCTCCACCCCCAGCATGGATAAGGTTAATCCCCATACAGATAGGTTGCCTCCTGTAAGCAGAGAACAGCCTCTCAGTGAAAGCTTTTACATGCCAAGCCTGCAGCCGCCAGCTAAGGTCAGTGAGTTACTGTCGGCCTCTGAATAAACATTTAACTGTGTTTGCAAACAGGCTAACAAAAATAAATCTCCTAATTGTGTTTACGCAATGTGTGTGTGTGTGTGCGCGTGTATGTGTGGGTCTGTGATTATTTTACCAGGGTTGGATATGCAGAATTTGTAATGAGTATTTTTGTTTTTTAAAGAAAAAAATACTGGTAATAACTACTATGCAAAACTATTAGAATGAATATTTATGGGACCTCGTTATGAAATATTCATAAAGTTGGTATTAGAAAAAAAGGAACAGAAGGAGTGAAATTGGAAAGATGTGAGTGAGTTAGAGGTGAGGCTCTGTGTGTGTGCGTGTGTGTGTGTGTGTGTGAGTGTGTGTGTGTGTGAGTGTGTGTGTGTGTGTGTGTGTATGTGTGTGTGTATGTGTGTGTGTGTGTTTTTATGCATGGGGGAGGTGGGGTGCAGGGGTGGAGGATGTGAGGAGGAAAAGGAGCTGCCTTCCTAGAGCTACTGACAAAACCCCAGGATCTGGTTTCTGACATCTATTAACAAAAGCGCAGGCAGCATCTTCCTCTCTGCGTCTTTTTTTCCAGCTATCCCTCCTTCTCTTCTGCCTGAGGTGATCTGATCTCTTTCAGTCTTTCTCTCCCCTCATTCTCTCTATCTCTTGCGTGTTCTTCCCCACCTTTCTCTCCCTCTCCTCTCTCCCTCGTTCCATCTTCCCAAATTAAGAAATTAATGAAGGATAGATTCTTTACCGACTGCCCCCGCAATGTTTACCACTGATGAAATTATAATGCAGGGCCCTGCTGTATAATTTATAAGCCAATTAGACGAAGTGTTACTTGATTTGATGGGGAGTCGACACACAAAGTACATTTAACTAATGGAGAGCAAGAGAGGAGACGGGGGAAAGAGATATGGGGAGAGGGTGGGAGGAAGGGAGAGAAAGAGAGAAAGAGAGAGGGAGACAGAGACAGAGAGACCTGAAGCTGGCGATGTGCTGCTCCACTCTAGGATTACGTGGCTAATTGCTCTGCTTTATCCGCCCGTCATGGATAGCCATGCATATTTCAACACTCCCAAAGACTTTGATTGTCTGCACTCGTGTTGGGGCTGTAACAAGAAGAACAGTGGCCAAAGTGGAGTGTACTTAAAGAGTGGCAACAGAGGAGGAGCGGACACTGCAGGGAGGAACTGGAGATGAGACTGGTGAGAGAGGGTTGGACGGCAAATGAGAAAAAAAACTCCCTCCACATAGCGAAGGCATAGTCTACACACATAAGGCTATGTGGCTCTGGAGGAGATAGGGATGGCAAGAGGTGAAGCACATGGAAAATATGACTTACTTTTAATCAACTTCATCCGTCATCTGGAGTGCCGTTAGAGCTGTAATTACAGTGCCCATCAATGGGGTAATATTATCTGCCCGTAGCCGCCTGGGCCTCACTGCAAGACACAAAGCACCCCTAATTAAATCCAATATTTACATGTGTTTTGACAAATGATCTGTCAAGCCATGACACTTCTTGTGCAAGTGTGCTTGAAAAATACATGCCCCACAATCATAAATTACCAGGAAAATAAATAACGGGGCACGTAAACTAGACGCATTAGCATACATATAATAAATCTGCTGATGATGAACAGGAGGAATTCAGAGTACATTCAAATAGTACAATGCACCCTGCCTGATGTAATGCTTTATAATATACATGTACAATACATATGACTGGTTGTATCTTGAGCAGGAGTTGACCCATTCCAAACAAGCATGTTTATAACATGACTGCAGATAGTTGTCTTTGACAATTAAAAAAAAGCTTTGATAGATAAATGACAAGGACAGAAAAAAGGGGATAAACGAGATAAAAGATAAGAGAGGGAGAGTGGCATGGCAGAGTGCAGAACAAATGGTTAGATGGGACAGAAGTGACCAGAGACAGAACATTGAACAAACAAAATGAAAAACTTGGTAGAAAAGAGCTTCTCGCAATCAACAGCAACTGAAAGCAGATCACACAGTGGTGTGAGGCAGGGAGGAAACTGGAGCAAAGGCATCTTTAATCATCTGATGAGGCTGGTTTATCTCAACGGTTTCTTTTTCCTCTTGCTGCCCCCCTTTTTCTTTCCATGCTCATCAGGGATCAAATAGACCCGTTTTACATAACAAAAGAGCCTTCTCCTCGTGCTGACCTGGTTTGTCTCTGGCCGCCGTGATGGGGCCCCGTGGACTCTTGCCACACTAGCGATGGCCCAACATGTGTGTGTGTGTGTGTGTGTGGGTGTGTGTGTGTGCGTGTGCGTGTGTGTGTCATGCAGTGTTGGGCAGACCTTTGAGCCAGGTAAGAGGCAAGCTTACACCGAAAATCAGCTCATTTGTCTCTAAATTGTGAATCGCGAGCTGCGGGCAAAACAATTAGAAGCACCCATTGAATTAAACATGAAATGCTGAGAATGGAAGAAACGTTCACTATTAAGGAAAAGATGAGAGAAAATGACAAAAGAAGAAGATAGGCATTTCACATGTATAACTTTTTTGCATTTTCACAACATTTTTTTAACCTTTTAACCAAAAAACAAAATGACCATATATCAGGTTAATAAATGTCTAGTCTGCTTTGGTAAGTTGAATTAATTGGACCACAAACTTTAGTAAACTGTGGTAAACACCATATGCTTTGTACTGTATATGTGGGATGCAGAATGAATTTCAAAAAATAATTTGGCATCTGTTAACCAATTTACACTTTTTAAAATTTATTGAAGTTTTAGTAGTTTAATACTTTGTGTAGATTAAAAAATCTACCAAATGATGATAGATGTTGTTGACATCCTGTATTTCTCTAGAGAGGTCCTGGTCCCTGACCATGTTGCCCTCTTGAGAGAGAAAGAGGCTGGGCACCCACACGTTTTCAGTGTGACTCCGCACTCACCTAACTGATTAAAAGTCTTAATGAGGAGCTGATTGAAAAGCATTCATTAGCACAGCCTGGCTGAAAGACTACCCCGAAGACCCAGGGGAATTCTACAAGGTCGAGTTTCCAATCCCCGATTTCGACACTAAAACACTCGATCAGACTGTGATGGGCGATGACAGCCCCTCCTGTGATTTAGCGGAGCGATTGGTTTTACTTATTCATCTGCTTCTTTACGTAGATTTTCTCCGTGAGGGAAGACGGGTAAATGGATACCTATGTCTCATCGCTCGTTCCCAGCTCCCCTGTTTGGCCTATGCTCATCACATCAGTGGCTGTTTGACTTATTCATGTGTGTGATAATGTCTATGTGTGTGTGCCAACTTCACTATGCACATCAAATCAACTGTCTGGGTAACATATCTGTGTCTCTGCATGTGTCTGTGCTCATTTTTCACTAAAGATGTGTATGTGTCATTATATGCACGAGTGTCTATGTGCATCACTATGTGCATGTTGCCTATGTTTTGTGAGCATGGCTGTGTGTGTTTGTGTTGATGTGTGTGTAAGAGAGTGAGAGAGTGAGAGAGAGGGTGTGTGTATATGCTGGCCTACTTGCACATTGGCCTGACTTGTTCATTCACCTTTAAGAGCACGTAATGGGAGAACTGTTAATTAATATAGCTGTCAGCTAAACGGTGGCTGACTGGGCATCCAAACTCCATCAGTAAGGTGATCTCCACCACACCACAGCCTTGCGCTCAAGATGGCCGCACACACACACACACACACACACACACACACACACACACACACACACACACACACACACACACACGCAGTTCAATTACATTAATGCTATGCAAACTAGGTCTCTGGCTGTTAGCTAACACATAGACATTAACAGCATAATTGGGACATTTCTGAGGGGGCAATTAAAAAGGCAACTGTCCTGGCTCTCTGGTAGCACTTCTCTATGCTCCCACACTCATCTGATCTGCTCTACCATGTATGTTCATACACACACATACATACATATACAATTGTTCTTATAATGTATCTGTCTTCATCTTCGGGGGTCGAACACTAGTCTTATGTCCATTTCATACAGCCTGTTCCTGTTCATATTGGTTTCCATTAGCCTATCTGGCATGTTTCCACACTGTGCTTTATATGTCGTGTTTCCCGTAGAATTTTGTTGTAGCAGCAGTGCTGTCAGTTGAGAAACATTGTTAACCCAAGTACTGTTGGGGTGTCTGGATGTAAATAATAAAAAATGTGACTACTTTCAACTTCTGAGTTAAGAAATGACCAGAATGAGATTTAAAAACAAGGCTTTGGGTGTAGTGCTTACACAGTGTGCAAATGACAGGCATTGCATAGATCATGGTCTTAATGATGAGCAGAGTATGGAAAAGGCATGCTACAATAATTAACAAAAAATCAGATAGGATAAAATGTGATAGGATCTACAATGTAAGAAGTGATTAATTTTAGTGTATTTTATACTTTCCTGTTTCAATTCAATATGGGTTTGAATGGTAATAAAAAACAGGTCCTCTTGTGTGGTTTACAGATTGGAGTGTAGATTGATGCGGCTGTTTTTATGTGGGCTGCACTGAATGTAATCTAGAAGAACACAAGATCAGAACCCAAACTATTCAATGGCTTAACGTAACAAGAAATGTCTCTTTAAAAGACAGAAATTCTGCATCCATACATTAAGGGCTCCTTTACTGACCTCAGTAAGGAAACTGGATTTAAACCCTTACTGTAATACACCCCATGTATGACAAATGTGATTCTTTTTTTATTGCTATGAACTGTCCACTTATGGGTGTTTTCTGTGTCAGAGGTATGTCAATGCACTGTGTGAAACTAATCGAATGCTTTGATTTAATGTGATGCATTTACTCTTAGTCGTGTTAATGTCAAAGATCTGCCAGTGTACTGTGCTGTACTGTTTGAAAGAGATATGTGTGCTGTTAGGTTTTTTCCCCAGTGTGCTATTACACTTTTTGTCAGTGTATTGTGTGATGTTGTTTGAATTATATATCTGTGTCCTTATTATGACTGCCGCTAGCAAAGCTAGTGAAAGCCGTCATATTGGTGTTGCCGCAACTTTTCGGGGGCCAAGCAGAGAAGCTGCAAAGGCAGCATTGTTTTACACATCATGATAAATTTCAGCAAGTCAATGGATCATAGACTGTAGTGCCATCAACAGTTCAAAGTTGGACATACAATCTTCAGACCAAGCCACATCCAGGAACCTATGTGATGATGTCATCAATTTCTACCTCCAAATTTCTGCCAGTCACACATTTTGTCCAAACTTCCCAAAACTTGGTAAATATAATCTTTATGCCAAGCCTTATGGAGGAACCTATGATTTGATCTGTGAAAGCGTTTGTGTGGCACAACCAATCATATTGGCTGGCAAAGCCGCCAAACAGGAAGTAAGGTCCTATCTTGGCAATGCTTTGATGTACTGTAATCACTTAGCAACATGCTTCTAAACAACACAAGAGGTCAAGGCAAATGTGTTGCAGTTTGGCCATTAGGGGGCACTGTAATAAACGAAAATGTGGTTTCGCTCATATCTCTAAATGTGTTTTGATATTAGACTTTATTTTGAGTTCTGGTCATAGCTTGGCATGTCCCAGTGATGACCCTTTAATGCTTTTCATGTCAGCAAATAGAATTCAGCGGGAAGTCCACCAAACAGGAAGTAAACTTATATCCAGGCAACGCTTTAACACGCCACTGCCAAATTTGGTTCTTTGATACAAGACCAAATTCTGAATAATCACAATTAATTTGGTGTCATTTGACCACAAGGGGGCGCTGTAGTAAGCAAAATTGTGTTTAGGCTTATATATATTACTGCGTTTTGGTTTGAAACTAAATTATCATGTGTTGTGTTGGATCAAGCCAAGTTCAACAATCACCATGACATCTTTTTTGCCTCTAAATTTTCCTGCCATCTTAGACAAATTTGAAAGTGAGACTACATTTTCACAAGTCATTTTGTCTAGTATTCCAAAAATTTATATAATCTGCCGACCAAGCCACACAAAGTAACCCCCCCTGGTGGTTTGATCAGGGAAAGCATTTGCATGTCACAGTCAATTGCATTGGGCAGCAAAGCTGCCAAAAAGGAAGATTTTGATATAGACCAACCAGTCTTGACAAAGGCACTTGGAACTCAATACGGAGCAGTCATACCAAAAATGGCATATTGCGGGCATAAGGGGGCGCTGTTATGGGCAAAATGTATTTGTAGGCTTATAACTCCTGACGTGTTGTTATTAAGAGCAGAATGCTTGAGTGGGTTCATAAACGGTTTAATGATCAATGATTGCTGGGACACTGGAACTCTGGGGGACATGATTCTGGCATGTAGCCCTAGAAGCATTTGAACCACTAAGCTTTTGGCCCCCAAATAGGTATCGACCCAGCCCATAAACACTCACTTGAAGCATAGCACAACCTAGTGATATGGTTAAAAGCAAAAATTGGAATTTCGCAATGCCAATATCTTGGACCAATAGGGTGGGAACTGCACAAAATATGTCATGCACGATCAACTTAAAGACCTAAAAGCACATCACATGCCATAAAAAATTGGCCAATAGTGTGCTGTAATTGTACAAAATGTCATTTTGCCTATTATCTACACAACGCTAATAACCAATTTTTTTGTCATGAAATCTATTGACCCCCACGCATTGAAAACACTGGTCAACACCCACTTCCAACGAAAACAATTTCTGTGAAATTTATAATTGCAAAAGTGAAAGTAAAAAAGAACTCATCATGGGCCATTCATGTGGATATCATCAAATTTGGTATGTCATTTACAGACAATGCTGACAAAAAGTTACCAAAGCATTTATTTTGTGATAAACCAGTTGAAAGTGACACATCAATCAAAATTAAAAACATAGCTTAAGATTCTTCAAAAGTCTATATCTTGGCTTCTAATGGCTCAAAACTTGACATGTGAACTCTAAACAGCCTTCTTTTAATGATTACCATCTCTACACAGACAGCAGGTGGTCAGGGTTCAAAAAAACACATGTAGCCTACATACATACTATGACAACATCTATCCCTTTCACAAACCACTCCTACATACTACACAAACACACAGAATATCATTTATTGAAAACCCACATCCATGTCCACTTGCAAGATATCATTTTCACTGCTCTACCACACTAGCTTGGCTATCGCGACTTGTCAATGCTCTGCGAGCATTGGTCTGGACAACTGTGTTGTAAACCCATTTCTCAGAGGGTGGGCTTAACCCGCCTCTTTCAAATGCCTCTGTTTGCTACTGGACGAAGCTTCAACCAATCACACCCCTCTGTCCTCTGGTGTATGCGAAATGACCACAACAACAGGGTTCTCGCAAAGACCCATTGACTTGGCTACTAGCAGGGCTAATTGATAAATCAAACTTTTACAGAAGCCAGTCAGTACCATTTGAATTCTTCCAAAACAGCAGCTACAGCTGCATTAAAATCTTGCTGTTGCTCCATATTCGCCATGTTGACAGTGACTGAGGTAGATTTCCAGTCACTAAACTACCGCGTCATTGTCTTTTTGAAATGCTACATTTTCACTGGTCCCCGTTTCTGTGCAAAGATAGAAATGATGTAGCCAGGCAGACTTACTTGCACGCGAAATGCAAATGCAGCGTCACAGGAAGTATGGGTGTCCCCAGGCTACTACCATAAACTTATCATACCAAGATTTCCCACATGTCAATAAACTGTGGCACTTATATCATGTACCGAAGCCTTACATATACATAGGGGGAGAATCAAAGTTTGTCTTTTAAACTCCAGGTCATTTCTACTGTCCTTAACCTTTCTGTGACTTGCTTTTCATGCCTTTCTTTGACTGTCATAATCATCAATGTCTGTACCATTGACAGAATCTTAAGAGATTTCATTTTACTCTCAGTTTAATTATTATTCCAGTACAGATTGTTCCAAATCATCCCAGTGCGAGGCAAAGAACTTGCAAAAGCCTCTCTCCCTCACTACTGGAGACACAAATCGGTGTGGATGGGGGAGGCTCTGAGGGAATTTTAAGACTCAAGCCCTTCTAAAGCTTCTTGCCTCTTCACCCGGAACATCAATAAAATAAACACCATATGCTTGCTCTCCTGCGCTGCCCACCCAAAACATCCAAAGGCCACCAAAGTGGGAAATCCTATCTCTCTCCCTAACTCATTCTCTTTCTATCTTCCTCCCTATGTCTTACACCTCAGGCAATGCTTAATGCAATCCATGTTTTGTTTTTCATGGGACTTTAAATGTCTGTGATCTCAGGTGGTGTGTTGATTTTGAAAAAAAGTCAGGAAGGTTTTTAAAAGATAAAAAAGAAAATGTTAACACACGCTTTGGCAGCAAGTGTTAACGGCTGAGAGGCGCTATCGACCGGCCCCGTGTGTGATTAGTGTAGTGGAGCTGCACCAATCCCTGACACAGATCGAAAAACTCTTCCACTTTCAATATGGATGCAGCTCCCTCTTGGCTAAGGCCACATCCAGCTGCCTCCATTGATTTTTTTCCTCTTCACCACCTATACCCAACCCACCCTTTGCCCCCTTCAATTATATAATGGCAGCTCTGTCCTGAACTAAAATTTGGTATGTTTGCTGAGTTGATTTTTAGGCATCAAGCACCCTTTCTCTTATCTAATTGGATTCTCATCAGCAGTATTTGACACTCTCTTCTCTCCTGAGATTTGCTGTTTGTGTATATGGGTGTGAGCCTTCATATTTTTTATGTTTTTTTTGTGTATTGGGGGGCTTTTGTATGACTTTTATTTTCTTACTTTAAACCAACAACCCCTGTGACATGATGCAGACAGATGGGTAAAATACTGGATACACTTGTAGCCCTGAGCCACATATCAAATCCCTGGATTACCTCTCCCATGCGGAACCTTGGATTCCAACTGGAGGGATGTGGTTATAAAATGTGCTGTTTTCCCTCTTTCATCTTTCTCCAGCCTCACAGCAACTCAATACCTATTAACCTATAGGGTTTGGTTCAAATGAGGACACATGCACACATGCACACACAGCTGTGCTGTGCAAGTGTGATGAAAGACTCCTCAGAAACTCGAGTAAGAGCAGCGTGAGTAAACAGAACACAACAGCACAGAATATGAGCCTATCTGCATATACACCTATAGGAGCCAATATCCGTATCAGTGGCCCTGTGCTTGTAAGCTGAGTCCTGGTCCTTTCCACGCAAGTGTATTTACAGTGCAGGGCAGTGTGTGTTTCAGAAGGCTGGGAGATATTATCTCATGAGCAGCAGCTCCAGTGCTGATTAGGCCAACGGAAAGTAAAGACTCAACGAAGACAATGTTAAGTTTGAATACAAACAAAAACAAAGCCACACTCATGAATATGGGCCCAATGGATACCTTATATGCAGAAAGAATTTCTTTGCATCAAAGCAGTGAAAGTACCAATAATGTACACATTGTATATACATGTATCTTTCAAGTTAAACATAAATAATCAAAGCATATGTGACCTGATCTGCCAAAATGACTCTGAAGTCACAAATTCTAATTTACAGGCCAATTTCGGTAGAAAACTTTGAAAGTATCACATTTTATTTTTTGTTTGTTTATGGAACAAAAGGTGTTCAAAAACATCTCCCCACTTTTCATCAAAAACGGCTATCTGAAGTTTAATTGCACCATTGAAATATTACCAAAATGTCAAAAAAAGTTTTTTTTTAAAAGATGCTGGCACATCATAAATGAAATTACTTTATCTTCCACAGTTGAGTTTTTGATTGTGAAGATTGCGGGCCTTGCGATTATGGCCCTTGCGGCCATATGTGGACCAAATCTTGCCTAGGCCAGCTCATTTTGTACGCGTCTGGCACCTATACTAAATATTTAATGTCAGTAACAAATCAAGGAGTTAGAGTACTTGTTATAAACGTAAAGATGTATTCAGGATTACCAGGGGTGGAAAGTAATGAATTACATTTACTCAAGTTACTGTAATTCAGTAGTTTTTATGAGTACTTTGTAATTTTCAAGTAGTTTTTGAAATAGGTAATTTTACTTTTACTCGAGTACATTTGAAGCCACGCATTTTACTTTACTACATTGGAAGCAACCACATTACTGAGTAAAATAATATTGATAGGGGAAAAAAATAAAATGTGCGGAAAAAAATCTGAACTGAAAGGAAATTCCATTGTTTCACACAATCTGGATCAAGGCGTTCTTTACTTTTATTGTAGTTTTGCGAGTTGGACCATATGATCAAACATAGAGGGCACATTACAGTATACCTTTTGTGTGTTGTGGAACGCAGAACTAAGAGCACCATGTTACTGAGCTCAGTTATGAGCCGAGTAATTTTTTACTTTTACTCGAGTACATTTTCAGATGGGTACTTTTTACTTTTACTTGAGTAGGATTTAAGCAAAGTAAATATACTTTTACTAAATTACAAATATTCAGTACTTTTCCCACCTCTGAGGATATTTTCAACACTAACTTAGTAGCCAGTAGTAGGCTGGTGTAAATTGAGTGTAAATGTTTGACAAGAGCGACTTTTTCTTTGACCAGACATTTCTGACAGATTAATCATAAATGAGGAGATATAGAGATCCTATCCACCCATATACTCTATGATATTAATATTGGTCATGTCACTACTTCACTCTGGATTGTATGGCCATTCTGGCAAAACTATGTCACATCAAATACCTTGTACCCTCAAAAAATGTATTTGGAAAAGACCCAGAAATTCACTCACAACTCACTCTTTTATTTATTTATGTATTTGTTAATCTCGTTTTTATTTTATTGCTTTGTGTCAGTAGGCTATACCTATTAATGGTCTTTGCGTTATGGTTTTGCCGTGTTATTTTTCATCCTTGTGTTGTGCAGCACTTTGGGGCATCTCTGTTGTTTTGTTTAAATGTACTATTGAAAAAAAGACTCGACTTGACTTGAAGTCTCAATGCACCCTACTACAACCGCCCGCACCCTCCTTGTCCTCGACACACAACACATGACCTCTTCGTCATCTACTACGAAGATTGGGAAGGTGCAAGCTCAGTCTCCTTGAAGATGTGTGTCCGACTTGACCGAACCCTTTTAAACGCCCGCCTATGCTGTGACAAACGCTGTGGGTTTGTAAGTCGAACGCGCCTATTCATTGGCTAATGCACAAGTTTCACTTTCTAGCACAAATTACTAAAATGAATGAACTTTGACAATACTTTAATTTAATGATCTTTGATATATGTACGTTTTATGAAAATGTCCTCTTCCTACTAATAGCACTTAGTGAGTAGCTTTTAGCATTCTATAGACTTCCATTCATTTTAGCGTCATTTTGACATGAAATAACTTTACATAGGAAGCACGCCACACCTTGATGTTGGCATTGTTGGACACAGGAGAAACCACTGCAAAACATATTTGTCTCGATCAGAAATCTGTCATGTCATTGTCTTGTAATAAAAGTTTTTCTGAAATTATGCTAAAAATGACGTCACGAAGCAATGACTACTAACTTTCTGTCGCACAGGAGAAAATTTACCGTACTGGTTGAATAACAAGCCGTAGCCATACTCATGCCCGTTTAGTTTTCTGTTCATTTCGGGGAAACATTTCCAGTAACATTTCCCACAAAGGTAGCAATGAGTTTGTATTTTTTTTGTAAGAGGGATCATTATCTTTATGGATCTTTACATTTGATACAAGTGAAGCCAAAAAAAGATGGCTAAGCTAAGCTACACACTAGTCTTGTATATACATGTTAACTAGCCAGCTCGCTCGACATGCTAACTTGTAAGATTGACTGGAACCAAAGTTAGGAGAGTAAGAATCAAGTCCCAAAGTACAATATTAGCCCTCCACTTAAGTTAGCGTGATGGTACTTATGATGATGGTAAAACTATATTCATTAAGAAAATTATCGTATGCCGTCTGATTTGTGATTGAGCATCTACTACTCAGTTTATCATATTCGGGTCCGTTGGCCAACGTCATCAGGCTGAGTCTCAAGTTTGCGCAGTAGCCAGGTGACCAATTTGAAAAATCTGAAATCTGGCTTCATCCGGTCCCCATTGAAAACGACACCATCATCAAGTCCATTTCTACTACTGTGTATGGTTTACACAAGAACGCTTAGAGCTGCCAGAGCAGCTTGAAGGTCCAACGTATGGAAATGATTGGGCATGTTTGTTTCCTTGTACTGTTGCATTTATGTGATGTAAACGTGTATGCAACGTGAGAAGATCTGACCATAGTTTTGCTTCTTTGGCAGTGTAGACGTTTTCAAGTTTTCCACTCTGGAGGGTGGTTTCAATTTTTTGCGTTTTTAACCTCCAAAAACACAGTCACCGTCTATAGTACTAAGTAAAATATTTTGGTGTTTTTACCCATAACCGTTCCTGCGTAAACAGGCCCTTAATTCAATACTTCTTTGTGTGTGCGTGCTTCGTCGTGTGGATTCTTGGGACGACTACCGGACCTGACCATGACAAAACTGGTGATAGCGGGACTGCAATGCATCTTGTCGGATGTCAGTAATCACTTTGCCATAGCAGTGTCTCTGCCTAGCCAGCAGAGTCGCCCAGCTTGTTAGTCTACATTCAGCAAGAGCCTTGCACAGAATTGTTTCAGAATTGTCAGGGGCTTTATGGATCAATTTCTATGGCTATGTCACCTACATAATATTTAAGAGCTGTAATATCATTCCACAAGTGCAAGAACTGCCCTACATTAGGTTTTCCAGGTCAGATAGCCCTTGCAATACAAATATGTGTTAATAGTGTGTTTAACCTCAGCATTAAGTATGTGTTTAGGTCTGAGTACCTGCACTTTGTTGTATTCTTCATTAAAAGAGAGAAACCACTGCTTTGGTGAGTTCCCTTACACTGAAGGGCATCTCCTGTTAGAAATATCAAACAGTACTACAGCTGAATTCATTTCTGATCTGCTTTCTCTGAGAAGAGGCCTTCATTCACAGCATCCTTCTTCAGAGAGCAAATGTACCACCACCCAAGAAAGAGAATACTGGTCTGGGCTGAGATGATGATGATGATCAAACTTCTGATCCAAATCAACCTCCCAGGGTAGGTAACTCTAACAAGGAGCTTCTTCGGTTCCTAAGTCAACAGGATTTGCAGCCCTGTTCTACTCATTGTTAATTGGCCTTGTTACTACACAAGATCGGCCCATTATCATTGTATGCCATCAGATCCAAGGGGGCCATTGGGACCCTGGCCTAGGAGTAACCAGAACAGATGCTAATCTGTGGATTTCGGGATAATTGTAGCCTCTGTTAAACTCAGGTGGATGATAATGCTGCCACTGATCTGCAGAAGTTAAGCCACAAGATTTCGTCCCTCTCTGTTTGTGTTCCTCTGTCACTCTCCCTACTCTTGCTCCTAATTTCTTCATTTACCCCCCTCCCCATTTCTACCTGTGCCTTTCTCATCTCTCCCTCTCTCTATGAATATGCTGCGGCACGTCTGACAGGACACAGGCAGAGAGTTGGTAGTGTAGGGGTCAGTGGCATAGCTTTAGCAGGAGTAATGAGGCCTAATCCCCCAGCAGCCTCGCTGATGTTTAAACAGCTCCAGCCGGAGACACCCAGTAATGGAGTAATTAACCCCAGAGACCCAGCCTGCCCACAGACCTCTGGCAGGCTCTCCTACCTTTCCAGCATGCTGTCACACACACAGTAGCCCACTGGGTGCTATGGTAGCCCTGGAGCTAAAGTGCTAAAGTACATTAAGTAAATTACACAAGTGGGTGTAGTACAGGAAACAGAGGCAGATGCTGAGAAAAGAGAGAAACAGACAGAGAGACACAGAGGAGGAGAGAGGGAAGTAGAAAAGGTAGAAATGGCCAGGTAGACGTAATATACTGTATGTGGGCAGATGTAGAATGAACATGGTAAATAAAGACAAAGCAATAAGGTATAGGAGAACGTTTGTGTGTCTGCATGACATATCTGCAAAGCATGTTCTGAAGTCAACTGACCGTCTGATGATTCACCAATGTCTGTCTAACCCCTGATCTTAACCACAAGACCGACTTAACCTTTCACAGTAACCACAGACGTGCATGCACGGTGACTGCAGAACAGGGATCTCCTGCAGCTGGGCACACACTTCGATTTCATCCTCCACAGGACATCCTAAAGAGCTTTGATAAACGGTGTGCTTACATGGTGCAACCTAACCTTTCCCTATCTCCAACACCACCACTACCCTTTCTCCTAGTATTTCCCTCGCGAGAGAAGTTTAGGTTGTACTTTCAGATTTGTTTTGTTGTTCTTGATAAAATCTACTGGTAGCATTATGGCATTTTTATTGAATGACTCTTTGAGAAATGTAGGCTTTCGTGTTTGTTTTCTTGTTTTATTCAGGTATACTGATTCATTAATATTTAATGGCCGCTGACTTCAGTGAAATCCTGGCAACATAGGCTATGTACGAACGTACAGCCCGGAAGGCATGTTTCCACTCACTTCTTTTTCTTTTTAAAAAAACAACACATCAGTGACTGGGGAATTAAGGAAAAGCTTCAATATGATATGTTTGCAAACATAGTACCCAGATGTTTTATTGGTAGAGTGATCAGTCACTAAACTCAATGTACCATGCAGTTTTAGACCTCAGTACATAGCTGATGTTGGTATTGGCCAATTATGCCTAATGGACCACTATACTTGGTCCCATGTATTTCCCATTGTCATCTTCAATTACTTTGACTTACTTTCTGGGTCTGCCTAATCATTTTTTCATGTCATCATAATAATACATTAAATGTAACTATGCTGAATTCAACATAACATGTACATAGTAAAACAACTGTCAGGACTGGGGCTGGTAGAAGAAAGCTATCAGAGGAATGGTTAGCACAACAATTTACATAAAAATGTTGCTGATTATGTCTCTGACCTGAAATATGGCTGTCTTTCAGATGGGTGCAGGCCTATCAGAGCAACCTGTAAACATTTATGTGAAACTAATGCGAATAGTGGGAAATCATATGAGACAACAGTGTGTGGTGTTTTGTTTTTTATTGGTGCTTTATGAAGCCATTCAGGCATGATAAAATACTAGACAATCTGCAAGCACATATCAAACAGTGCATGCAAATTCACATACACCTGTTTGTGTGTGTGTGTGTGTGTGTGTGTGTGCACGCCTCTATAGAGAAAGGGAGAGGGTTTCAGCTTTTGAAGATCCCAGCCTATGCATAGTATGTGAGATGAAATGACATCACACACGGCCGGTGAATGGTTTGTGTCATTAAGAAATACAGAGTGAACAAGGGAAATGAATGCCAAAAATGTGGGGGGGGGGGGGGGGGGGGCATTTGCCATCTGAACGTGAAGGAGCACTGAAGATTAAGGGATGTTCAGAGATGGGCGTCTGTCATGAACTTCAAACGGTACCATCGACACTCCTTGTTCTGGCAGCGCTGCACACCAAATCGCACAAACTCCTGTTGCCTCTGTGGCTGTCAGCAGCTGCCAGACATCCCCTTCATCAGGTACATGCCTTATGAAAGCCAGGAAGAGATAAATAAATCAACAAGGGGACGTGCATGCTCCCCATCGCCACCTGGTGGCGAGCTGCTCTGCCCATACCAAAATCAATAGGAGCTCAGTGCTGGCTGGAAGAGACAACCATTATTGTTTTTTCGGCTACTGAACAAAGACTATGAACACTACACACAGAAGAACTAGTAAATGGCTGACGTGGCGGAAAAGTGTAATGAGGCAAGTTGTTAATCATTATGCTGAATGATCAGCACACAGAAAGCCTTGAACAAAAGAAAAGAATGGCAAAGAAAAAAAACTTAATGGCAACGAAAACTTCGAACATCAGAGACACATCCCTGAGTTTCTTTTTTCCCTTTTGGCAAATCGTGGCTCATCTTGATCTATTCGTGTGTCTTGTGCCATGAGGCGAAATGGAATTGAATTTCAAAGTAAGTCATGCTTGTACAAACAGTGAGATGTGTTGCTTTTTCCCTCCCTCCCTCCCTCCTTCCATCTTCTCCAGGAGATCCATTTTGACACTGGGTACAACATCTGGAGCAGCCAGACAGCAGAAAAAAGAAAGAGGATCAATTAGAACTGATGCACAGACATGCACGCAGACAGCTAAACACACACACACAGGGAGGGATAAACACGAGAGGCCCTTATGTAGCCATGCGGACTCTTCGTTTTAGTTCGGAGAAGAGATTCTTCTACCTCCCCACAGGAAGAAAAAAATACAGCAGGGGAGTGGAAAATGTGAAACAGACAGTGAGAACGTGAGACAGGTAGAGGGATAGAGAGAGGGATAGAGAAGAGAGAGACAGCATCGGAACCAATGGCATTACATTAGAAAGAGGTAAGAGACCAAGAAGAGAATTTCATATGAACATGTTTACAGGGGGGAAACTGAGGAAAATGAAAATGGGAACGGAGTTGAAAAGGTGGAAGAGGAATTTAAAACAGCACTGAAATCCAGCATGAGAGGAGTTTGGTACAACTGTCCTGGCTAGGAAAAGGGGAAAATAGACACAGTAACTAGCATAAAAAGGTGAAGGGAGAAAGCAAGAGACAAAAAGAGACAGGCAGACAGATAGACAGACAAACTTTTGCTATTCAGTGTTTCTTTCGCTGGTTCATTTTGTTTCATTTTAAATGCAGGGGTTGTGGCAGGAGGGAGACATGGAGATATTTACATCAGAACCTGAGATCTGACATGATGGATTTGAAAGCATGTGTGTGTGTGTGTGTGTGTGTGTGTGTGTGTGTGTGTGAGAGAGTGTGTGTGAGTGAGTGAAAGTGTGTGTGGAAGCAAGTAGGCGAGAGAGAGATGCATCCCTTTCAGAATACAGACACGGAGAGATCAGACCAAAGATGCAACTCAAATAGGGAGGACAGAGAGGAGAGAGAACGAAAGGGTCTACAAAAAAGGGAGAGAAGGAGGTAGAGGAGCAGTAAGATGGAGGGGGGGTATAAAAGAATAAGAACAAGAATGGGGGAAAATGAATTTATTTCCTATAAGAAAAAAACTGTGTGGGACCCAGGGGGTCCCTGTTACTGGTGAAAAATTAAAAGAGATGGTTTCAAACTGTCCAATTTCCACATCAAACAAACGCCCAGGCTTTCTGCTCCTCCAGAACTGGCTTCACAGACACACACACACAGGCACGCATGCACGCATACACACACGCACACGCGCGCACACACACACAGACACACACACACACACACACCATATAGCCCTGAAACTGCCCCCTCCCTCCCTCTGCACTCCGTCACACACACACACACACACACACACACACACACACCCTAACACCCCATCACTCATACAGACACACACATACTCACACAAACCTTTACCCAAGCACCAACCCTGGCAGCACCTTGTTTTTGTAACCCCAGCACTCCTCTCCATTTCCTTAATAATCCGGCTCTGTAATTCCCCTAAGCTCTGTACTGGTTACACTAGCCACTGTCTCTCCCCCATCTAATTATACCCATGTGAGTCTATTAATCAACCTGTGAATTATTTAAGAAGCAGAGCTCCTCTGCCTGTAACTGCCTTTGACACTGTGTGAAAGAAAGAGAAAGGGGGAGTGCTATGGGGGTTGAATATGGTAGGAAGGGTGGAAGAGGAATTAGAAGAAAAGGGGGCAAGAGAAGAGAGGGAGCTAGGGGAGAAAACAGGGAGGGAGGAAGGGAGGCAATGAGAGAGAAAAAGAGAGAAAGTGGGAGCTAGAGAGAGAGAGAGAGAGAGCGAGATGAGGGAGGAAAATCAGGGGCTACCATTCTGAATCCCTAAGGACTATAGCTTACTAAGGCAGACCTTGGTCTCTCTCTCTCTCTCTCTCTCTCTCTCTCTGTCACTCTCTTTCTCTCTCTCTCTCTCTCTCTCACACACACACACACACACACACACACACAGTTTGTGTTTTTCATCCTCTGTTTTCATGCATAAGTTTTCATCACAAGCAGGAATTCATGAATATATGTAGCAATAGAGTGAGGAATAAAGTGCCTAAGACAGAGAGGAGTAGGAGGCAGAGGGTGAAGTGAAAGAATTGAGAGATAAACAGCAAACACAAAGAAATACAGACAAAATACAGAGAAATAACAGCGGCATATAGGGCCAAAAGGAGTAGATAGGGATAGAGAAAGGGAGAGAGAGAGAGGGAGAGAGAGAGAAAGAAAGAGAGTACAAGAGGGTATTTAGCAAAGCCCTTAAAGTTCTTTAGTGTTCATTACAACCTAACTAAGAATTAGTATGTTACCTGGTAGCACATACTGTCTAACTCTGGGCCTGTGGGCTGAAGTGTTGGTTTTCAGCCAAGAGACACTGACTGTCCTTTCCAAACACACACACACACACACACACACACACACACACACACACACACACACACACACACAGCCACTAACAACCCCCACTGTCCCATTGGTATTGCTGGCAAAGCAGACATCACCACAGTGTGGATCACACATACAGTGTTTTAACGACCCCCATAAGCCCAACAACACCCACCAAGGCTGGACATCCACTCCAACACTGCCTTTATCAGAGCCAGAGTACGGGCCTGTCTCACAGTTAATCACAGACACCCAGCAACCTGAGAAGTAGTGCCGCAGGAAACTCAGGTCTGCACAAATAAGTTGGTCCACTCCTTACTTTGGACATTAGGATGCTATGCCATTCTAAGAGATCTCCACTCTGTGGCTGTGTGTATCTGCATGTCCTCAGAAGACTGCTGCTTTTTCTTGGCCTGAGATAGGCAGAGAGGGGCAATTCACTTCAGGAAAGGCACACTTGGGGAGATGGACGTGTGTGCACACTGACACACACACACTGACACACACATACACAAGCGTAGATGCACAAGCCCACATGACACACATGCACACACATGCGCGCACACACACACTAGGATGTCTCTGAGGGTTGTTTATTAAATTAATAAAAAGTAGCTGAAGGCAAGGGGATCGGGATAAAGCCCAGAGCGTCACTGTGATTGGCACCCTTGCTGTATTTCACAGTCTGTGGTCACACATGCACACATTCAAACACACACACGTTTGCTTTAACTAACTGACTATGACTGAGGGGCATCACTTGACAAGCGCTAACCCCCCTTCCTCATCTTTCTCCCCTCTCTCTCTGTCTAGTTGGCTTGGATGGGATCCAAGATAGCAGCCTTAGTACGTCACTCTGTATGTGTCTATATATTTGTATTTGTCGATTGAATGTATACTACTACATGTCTATATGTCGAATGTGTAGAATGTCAACATCTATCAAAGTTAAATTACTTGTGTATGTAAGTATACTTGGACAGTAAAACTGATACAGATTTTTCTGAGAGTAAGGCTTCAATGAGAACCTGAGTTGTTATGGACCCAGAGATAAAAAGATACAAAAAAGATAGTGTGTGTGTGATAGAGAAAGAGAGAGGAAAAGTGCGCACAAACACAGACTTGAGAAAACAAGACACCAACTTTTCTAAAAAGCCTGGGTAATCTTTATAATTTGGACTGCTAAGAGACATTATTCATGGATGAGACTGAGCAAGGGAGCACCTCCCTCTAAAATTAGCGTCAGACTCTCACTCAAGACTTGGCAACAGGGCCTCAACAACTATTCCTGCCCCTTTCAAAAACAAATGCCGGAAATAAACAGCCCTAATCATCTCCCTTAAATCCTTTTCATAAACAAACAAAATAAACAAAAACAAAACATGACAAAAAAGCTGCTGCCGCCCCCACCGCTCTCTCTCTCTTTCTCACTCTTCCTTGCTCTCTATTCCTCTTTGGGCTCAAGGCTCTCTGAGGAGAGATGCAGAGCAAGAGAAAGAAAGACAGAAAGGAGAGGAAATGGAGGGAGGGAGAGACATTAGCATATAAACTGCAAGGCAGGAATTGTCATGGGCGGCACATTTAGACGCGGGGAGACTCGGGCGGAGGCCATTTTCATGTGCAAATCTCTGCCATGCCGTCAACGCGCCCCCATTATTATTTCATCAGCGGCGCTGAGAGGCGCTCCCCAGCGTTTCTCCACCATACCCCTCATGGATGCTTCCGGATCCCAACAGCACCAGCACCACTACCCCGCCCCATTAAACCCTGTATCAAAACCTAACCTCTAACACCCCCACCCCACCCCTTCTGCAACCATTTCAGGGCAGAAAAAAATTCCCCCAGCCAGCACAGCGCTGTTTACAGTGGCACTAAAAATGATGAGCCGTGGGGAAATGGGGCAGAGAATAACATTAGACCCCCCCCCTCCCCAACCCCAAACCCCAACCCACCCACCCACCCACCCGCCTTCAACACCAGTTGTGATTGGTGCCGTAACTGCTGTTCTGGGCATTGGGCCTTGTAAAATGGTTGGAGGAAGCAAGAAGAGGGCTAGTGGGCTTTTAAAAGGGGGGAAGGCAGAAAGGGATTATAGCCAATTAGTCAGCCTCGGTGTGAGGCTTAAGCCTAAAGAGAAAGGGGAGAGAGGCTCTTCAGAATAGAGGCTGGAGGGGAAGAGAGGCGGGGTGTGAGGCCTCTGGATTCTGATTAAGAATGCTGCTTCATGGTATGTCAACAGCCTTTATGGTGCGCATGTAAATAGGTGAGGAAAACAAGCTGGGAAACAAGCTTTCGCCCCGATGCACTATCCTTCTGTCTAGGTGTCTTCTGATGTTGCTAAAGAGCATAAACATGCATGTGTGAATTCTCTGACGCACACAAAGATAAAGACACACACACACACACACACACACACACACACACACACACACACACACACAGATACAGATACAGACAAACACTCACACACATGCATGCATAGCCTCTCTTCTCAGACTCACAGCCACTTGACAGTGAAAGCACACAGTCTGTACACAAATCAGTTTTTGGAGGCAGCAGAAAGCTGCTGTATTTTCTCTCATCCATCTGTCGATCTTGGAGCTTCTGTGCCCAGAAGGGTGCTTTTCCCCCAGTAAACTGCCATCTGCAATTGTGCACTTTCTGTGTTTGACGGGCTGCTTTGCACTGAACACAAACACATTTGTGTACACACACACACACACACACACACACACACACACACACACACAGGGCGAGAGACAGAAAGCATGAAAAGCCCTCGTGAGGGGAAACATCACTAAACCTTTGAGCCTGACTGACTATATCTCATTTCCTCAAAAAGGGAAAAAGGCAAAAACCTCCACTGTTCCACTCCACTGTGACGGACTCAGTGATCTAGCACAAGAGCTGCTGAGATTCGTTACAATGCACAGACACACGATGGCATCGGAATATAGAGGAGCCACCGCATCATCCCCATCATCTTCTTCCTCTACCTCTCTGCACAATAGAGGGTGTGTATGAACAGTCAAAGACCTTTCTCTTTCACTATAGATCTGAACACATACAGAACACTGCTTTGGCAGTAGACACGCAGAGGGTTAGAATATTTAAAAGGCTGATTCTCAACTGTATTCACATTTTCTGGAGTAAGAACCAGCAAGGAAAGGTCAGAAAACTGTAAAACTATGTGCATTAAGGGTTTTAACAATTCAGAGCTTGGACACATTCTTACTAGTTTGGATTTGGCATGTATGCAGTCTTATTAAATGAATACCAACAAGAAAACTTGTAACTCTACATAAACAATATAAACTAGCTAGAAACAAACATAAACAACATAACCTAGCTACATTTTGCCTGACATTGCTAGGGAACTTCAGAGTAAGCCAAAGAATAGCCCTCAGGAGTGCAGTCTCCCCAGTGACCCACATAGCTCTCTCCAGAAACTCAGGCACAGCACCTTGGAACGAAACCTGCTTTAACATTACACCTGCAGCCTCTCAAAGGCAATGAATCACAGTGCAGAATAGCGTACAAATCCGAGCCATTTTGAATAAAACCTGTATGAATTTCCATGATCTCCCTTTACAAAAAGCAAGAAAAGTGGCTAGAGCAAGTGGCCATGGATATATGGAACCAGGCTACACAGAAATTAGGACACGGCAGAGCATGGTCTTCTTATCCAGAGCAAAAGACTAGCAGGTGATCAGACACTTCCACCTGGACTGGGGGAAGAATGTTAACACAAAGCTAACACAACGCTAAAGAACTCAAAAAGTGACCAGGTGTTAGGGATGCGGCCTGCCCAGCCATCAGGTCTTGGATCATGAGCCTATGCCTGTCCAAGAAACATTTACCAAAATGGGAGATGGTGAAAACCGACTGTTGATCAGTTGTCTAGACCTAGGGAGCGTGGGCCTCTGGTGCAGCTGTGCTGAGATGAACAGAGAGAGGCTACGCTCTGCGAATACAAACAGGATCCACTTAATCATGGGCGTCTCGCACTCTCCCTTCACCGCCTGGCTCCTGGGGAGTATTTGTTTGTAGTGTGACCCTCTCAGGAAAGTCAACAGCTGTTTCCCATCAGCTAGTGAGGCTTCGCAGCCATTCTTCACCGTGAGGTTTGCCGCGCCTTCTAATGGATTGCCATTAACCACGTCCTAATTAGAACTAATGACTGCCTCGTTAAGCTATCGGCTGCTAATTGCCATAGCACACCGCAAGCGGTGAGACAGTACAAGCAGGCAAAAACTGATTGCAGGCACGTCGAAGCTAAACGGGAGGATAAGTCAAAAGGAGGGTTGGGTGACTTGGGTTGGGTGATCAAACTGCATTTTTAATTAGTTGCAATCAATATTCAAGAAGACGGCTTTATCGCAGACATTTATATTTCTATCAAGGAACATGAATTATTAACATATTTTAATAAAGAAAAATACACCCATATCCTTTTAAAGCAATATATTTAATCAAGGATTTTTTAAAGCAATCACTTACAATTAAATATATATTGGACTATAAATGCATTAATGCCTCAGCTACCACACACTGAGTAGGCTATGCACGATCAGCTTTTCACACGCACACACAGAAACAGAGACACAGGCCACTGTTCTGCAAGAGTTTCAGCGGGGAGAAAGCAAGCAAGGCCTGTTTGGCATGCAGGGTCCATCCTGCATTCTGTGTTTCATTTAGATCAAAAAGACTCCACGAGATGGAGAATCAGAGAATTTCCACAATATCAAACCGTTTCCTCCTCACCTCGCCTTTGTGCTCCTCACACAGGCTGCGCAGTTTCTCATTAAAGCTGACAGTCGAGAGGCAGACACAAAGAAAAGCAGTGGGGGGAGAGAATACAACAAAAGCAAGGCTTGAGGTAGTTTTTTGCCCCCTCTTCTCAGGTATGGAAAGAAAGGTTATAGATAAAGATAGATGGAAAGCCTGGGCCAGAGAAAAGAAAAGCAAGAGAGAGACAAAGTGAGCAGGAGACATAACAAGAGGAAATGTGTGTGTGTGTGTGTGTGTGTGTGTGTGTGTGAGTGTGTGTGTGTGTGTGTGTGTGTGTATGTGTATCCGGGGCACTCGTGTGTATGGTAGAGTACGGGTGTGTGTGAAAGGATGTATATGTTTGTGTGTGTGTGTGTGTTTGTGTGTGTGTGTGTGTGTGTGTGAAGGAGACAGAGAGAGAGAGAGAGACAGACAGACAGACAGACAGACAGAGAGAATTGTGCATGTGGAGAAATAAAAATGAGACAGTGGGGAGGGGGGGGTTGTGTCACACACTAACACACCACAGCGACACATGGCAGGTCTGAACAGCAAGTGTGTCAGTCAGACCGCATCAGTGCAATGGCCAGAAAACATTCACACCTAAAATACTCCCTTCACAACCCACGCCCTCACGCCTTAGGACAAGCCTTCGCCCCAAAAATAAAAACACCCAGCACCCCATCCACTCCTAACCTACTCCCAACTGCCCCCCCGCCATGCCCTAAAACCTCTAACAAGGAAACAGGGGAGACAATAGAGTCATTTGTTTTGGGGGGTTGGGGATGGAGAAAGAGGTGAGCGCACTTGTCTAATGGGCTCGAAAGGAGCCCATGGGTCTCCAGCTGCTCCAGGAGCCCCGTAGGAGGAGCAGGTCGCCCTGGGCTGTGCCTTAGGCAAGCCTGGCCAAGAAGGGCTGAGGAATAGGCCTGGCTGGCGAGTGAGGTCCAAGGCCTATGGAAAGTGCCCTCTATGTGGACGTGCAGAACCAGGAGGTCTGGTTTGTATATAGGACATTATGGCAACTCAGGTGCTGTTGTGCGCATCAGGTAAGGCTCAAAGGACTTTGTCTGTGGTACTAAGCACAAAGGCTGGGTTTTGACTAGACACGCAAATGACTGATGTTCAAGAGGAAAAGCAATGGTGTATAATATTTTGTCTGTACGAACTATTAACCTATATATGTAACTAGAAAGTCTGAGTTTGGGCTTGCACAATGTTAGTGATCGACTGAGGAGAACAGGAAGAGGAAGAAGTGGGTAGAGTGGAAAAACGCATTCATTAAAATCTCATTTAATGTCAGATGATTTTTTAGATGACTCAAACGTCTTAAAAACCACCTTCATCAAGAATAACTTAGCAGCTTCACTGTCTATGACGGTTATTAACCCTACCACTATCTTAAAGATCATAAAATGATAAAGAAAGGAACACCTGTATTACTTAATAAACTCTGTGTTAGTATTGTGTTAGTATTGTTAGTACAGGTACAAATCTAGTCAAGTTGCAAACCTTAGCCATAAGCACAAACCTGCCACAGTTTAAGTTCACTCACGTGCCCTTTACGTCTGTGGTGGTATAATGAACTATTGAATGTGACACTGTGAAATAATCCAATCCAGCACCACAATTTTTACCATAAAACGGGAAGAAGCTTTGTGCTTTCCAGTTTACCATAAAACTGGAATAAGCTTTGTGCCCTCAACCTGCCTCTAACAGGTAAACTAAAATCAGTAGGAACACTGCAACATGTCATCAGACATTTTACTGAATGATAAAGTGTCTCCAAGCAAGAGCAATGTTATTGGACAAGACAAAAAATTGCAAGGAAATGCACAGCAATGCTCTTATTGTATTTCTATAAAGAAAACTTCCAGTAAACTAGGCAAACAAGGAGGAGATTCACAGCACCATGGTAGCAGGATCAAGGTCATATTTAACACTGAACCCAGAAACATGGTAACAAGAAAGTGAGGTGGGAGAGGCGTTTAGAAAAACGTTAAAAATGTGTGTGTGTGTGTGTGTGTGTGTGTGTGTGTGTGTGTGTGTGTGTTTGCGTAACATGGCGGCTGGAGCAAATGCGACACCACTTTGAACTGCACGCACCTGTCCTGACTATGCTCACTGTAAGTACTTTTCAGTATCTGTCAGTGAGGGCTTCTGACTTTTTTTGAGTGATAACCTGCTTTGCCTTTTTAGTTGTCCCAGATAGAGCTTTTCTTTTCAAAATTTTAACAACTAAGCAAATGCAATCACGTGACAACTGAACCTTATTTTAAGACAGAAGAAAACTACTGTTTAACTTGTGCAAACCTCCAAGCATTCCTGAAGCAAAATTTCAAGGCCTTGTGCTCCCATATGAGGTTACTGGGAAAGTAGTTTCTCACCCACAAGAGTAAGGATCTGTTTGGGGAATTTATCCATTTCACTTGAGATGACTGACCCACTCTGATCAGCCACACTGGGACCAACTGTGCTGAGGGGAATAATGCTCCAGCACATTTCTCATTAGAGGCTGGGTACAACTAGAACTCATAGGTCTGGCATAGGATATACACAAGGACACTTCTCTTGTTAGTGGGCATTTAGGATGGCTGGAGTCACTGTATGCTCTTGTGTTGTGCCTGGCTTACTGTCTCTACGGTCTCTCACATACACATATTCACGCTCTCTCCACTAACTTCATTGTGGCAGAAAAAGAACATTGGTCATTCTGTCAAGTGGACTGACCTTCCTCACACACATGCACACAAAACATGGCATCGCCTAAAGGACACTGGCTTATTCTTCCATCAACTCACAAGCATATAATCACTTGTCACACATGATCTCACATTCCACCTTATCTTACACACACACACACACCCTTCACCTGCTCCATCTCTCAAGACAGAAAACATCAGCCTATCTCTCCACCACCTCTCCAACACTCAAGACATATACACACACCAGCTTACAAACATACCCCTGTCACAAACACACACACACACAAACAAACAAAAACACACTGTCTCTGTCTCATAATACCCTATTCCCATCCTGACTGCTCTCACTCCTTTTCAGAGTAAAGCCCCCTGTTTACAAGGAGGAAAGCCACACAAGCCACATCAAAGCCTGAGCCCTCGGGTCCACACGGACACACGCAAACATAAAACACACACATGCACGCACGCACACGCACACACACACACACACCAACAAAGAGGCAAACACACATGCACTCATGGGGGGAGGGAGAGGTCTTGGAGGGAGGCTGGCGGGCGGATTCTGCAGGGAGGTCATTATCAGGGCATGTTCACAGGGGCGCCTCTTGATGTTGTGCTTCCGTCTTCTTTATTAGAGCTTGAGAGGAGTCAAGGCACCAACCTCACTTGGAGACTCGCCGCGTCACGCCGTGCCTGCCGCCGGTGTTTCTTGGGAGTTTGCCGAGGCTAGAACCGAGATGAAGAAGATAAAGGATAGCGTTCCTCTTCTGCTGCTACAACTCTGGCGCTCGGTGCCACAAGCACGCTCGCTCACTCAGTGCAACCAACCGACAAACTCTTCATATCAAGAGGCAAGTTGCTACAAGACGTCATTAGGATATTTGCATTGGGGAGCTTCAACTGAACAACTGGGGGAAAGCGAGAGAAAAGAAAAAAAACTAATGAAGAAAGGAAAGGAAAAGGAAAGGAAAGTAAAACTCAGGGAATGGGGTGGGGGGGCAATCCAGATGCAACCACACTGAAATACACACACACACACACACACATACAATCTGAAAGAGTGAAGGGGGGTTAAATAACAAAGAAAAGATCCTTGAAATGGGGTCTAATTTCTCCAGTTCCTTCCTCAGCCAACTCGCACATACTTACCCTTGCAAAGTACAGAAGAAGAAGAGGAGAAAATAGCATGCATATCATTCATTAGTCACAAATAAAAGAAATTCCCTCTAATAGTTCCCCAAGTCCCCGAAGCATTCTGACACCGCTGAGCGGGAGAAAATAAAGAAATGGAGTTTGCTCGTGGTGGTGGTGGGGAGGGGAGATGCAAGAGGAAGCTGTCTCCCTCAAGTGCTTGTTAGGCCCAAATTATTACGATGATGAATAATTTTTAAAAATAAATAAGTGGATAAATAAATAAATAAGCCAATCTGGGGGTGGGGTGGGGGGTGGAAGAAAAGAAACATTTATAGATCTAAGTATTACCAGAGGAGCACTGGAGTTTGTTGTTTGGCTCTTATGGGCCTCCATTTTGAAATGGGGCTTTGTTTTTGCCTTTGATCTCAAAGAGCTAACCTCTCCGTCTCCATCTACTTGCCTCTCCTTCATTCCATCTGCACGTCCTTCTCCTCCTACGGCTCAGTCGCTCATTCTGACACCCACCACCAATGCAATGTGACACCCACACATGCACTCACAATGTCTACTTGCAGCAGAAATCATTATGACTCAAACTTATCAATAAAAGCTCACTGAACATTACCCAAATGGTTATGTTGTTACTGAGCTAACGAATAGCAGAAAGACAAAGTACATAAGGCAATATGACACAAATAGAGAAAGTTGGCGGCAGAACTGTGTGTGTGTGTGTGTGTGTGTGTGTGTGTGTGTGTGTGTGTGTATGTCTACAGGGACCCCAACCTGTAATAAGGGCAATCCCAGCCTGCAGAGCTCCAGACTGATTGATATTATAATGAGCCCATTTCACTATCCCTTCAACCACCCCCAACCCTGACTTTGACACAGAAACAGAAACACACACACACACACACACCTCCTCACTCTCCCTGCAGCCCAGAGAGGCTCGCTCCATTCTGTTTCATCACACATCAAACACGGCTGGCGTTCGGCTTTACACACTGGACCCGGGGACCACAACATCTGCACGGGGAGGGACAGGCACACACACACACACAAGAGCCTGGAGCAGATGTCACAGGGAGCAAAACAGAAGGCATCGCAATAGCCAAGAGGGAGTCATCCCTCAACAGGTTGGGCACTGGGAGCATTCAGATCACATACACTCATATTTACACAAACACACACACTCTCCATGGTATCTTATGCACAAACACAAAGCAACGCACACTTTCGTATACACCCCATTGTGCAACATACACACACACACACACACACACACACACACACACACACACGCACACACACACACCCTACAATATCCCCTGAGAAGTGAGACCTCCCCTGCCCTGACTGTGAGACCCCCCTCTGATCCTGCTCACTCCTCCTGTCGCCCCTTTGACAATACAATTAGCTAATTAGTCACCCTGGTGCTAATAAGCTAATCATCATGTGTCTGTTTTTTTCTATTATTTAAGCCATGTCATCCACAGGGCCTCCCTTAGGACGTCTGTCACTGGCCAAAGTCAGCATCACATTATGTGAATTATGGTTTTCATAACATTTTATGGAATGAGATACAGACTTCACTAAAGCTCATAAAGAAAATACTAGCAGCATCCCATGCAGGTTGAGAGCAGGTGGGGATACAAACACAGACTCACCTCCTGCTGAATTATTTTCAACTGCTGTGGTAAGCTTTTATAGGTAGGGCAATTCTGCATCCCGTTGTCAGGTACTTTGCTATATAGTAGGAACGGACCAGCATAGCACCAACATCTTCCCTATGACCTCATTCAGCTGTATCTTTAGCAGAAGACAGCATGCGCTTCACTTTCCTCGACCCTTCGCTTTCTCGCGGTCTTCCTCTAATAGTCTTTTTCATTTTTTGCTGTGGCTGCCTAAATGTAATTACTGTGCAAATTAAACTTTGTCACTGTATTCTCCGTAGCCGTGTGTTTTGTTTTTCTTTATTTGTTTTGCAGAGTGAGGCGTCCCGCGGAGTCTGGAAGTCAGAAACTGCATCCCGTCCTCATTACCCATGCACACCGCTTTTGTCGGGTGCCTGACGGGTGCCTCTGAACAGCTGTTTTCCATGGCTGTATTCAAGCATTTGTTTCAACATGAGGGAGAAGAGGAAAAGTAGAGGCGAGACGAATAACAGCGCGAGGCCTAGACGGAAAAAATGGAAAGATGCGCACAAGGCGCACTCTGTCATTCAATATAGGCTAGTCACCTCTGCAGCCTATGACTAGGGAACATTATTTTCTCATAAAAAATTCTGAGATGCAGTTTAGACGTGAACGCAACACAAAAGTTGGTTTATTTTGTTATTGAAGGGTATATTTAGAAATGGTTAGACAATGCAAATAGTCTGACATAAACCAGGTTCAAGCGTCTGAAGTGGAACAAAAATGTTGTGGAATATTTGTGAAATGTTCATGTTTGACACCACGTCCTGCTTCCAAATACTCTCAGTGTGAAATATTTAAATTCGGTGTCTGCCTCGGTGTCTTAAAACGATCTTTGACACAAGCCCGTTAAAGTGAGCAGGAGCAGCAGTCCTCGGTGACTATGAAGGAAGGATTACAGCTGTCAGGGCTTTCTACTGGTAGGCTCGGGCTGTGACACGAGTATGGTATGCTAAGGCATGTGCCATGTAGCACACTCCATTAGATCAAAGCCCAACACATGCCAGTGGCCAGGGCGAACAGGCAGCCCAGCACTCTATCACAGCACGGTAATGAGAGATAACCTCACCAAGTCACGATTCTCCTCTGGTGCCACCCGCATGCAATTTTTATCAGGCGCAATTACTCAACCATACTGATACTCACCCGTTCTTTTCATTTGGCAAAAAAAATGGCCTCGCCCTAACTGGAGGCCAGCTGTGGAAAGGTGGGAAGTACGTGAGAGGAGCAGCCCATGAATGAATTAATGACCGAACAGATTCCCTGCATCTGTCGGCAGACAAATTCTATCTTCACAAATAGACTTATTTACTTTATACGTTTGTACCCCCCTACTTTGACTTCATATATAATCTAAGGATAATTAGAAATAGGTGGGTAGGCTCACAAAAATTGTCGCAATTGTGAAGAGGTGGCTAGTGCAATGTTTAATGTTTTAGTCTACAGGACGTGTTTGGCGGGTATTGATTAGATATACTAGGATTTTTGTTGGCTTCTTCAAACAAAAAGCCAAGGAACCCCAAAGTCTGACCTTTTGTCTGATAACGGTGACGGTGATGACAACATAGAGATACAATAGAAATATGCAACTAATAAAAAATGTATTCTATATGCATATTTATTCTACATTTGATAATTTAATGATGGTGTGCCCTACATGTCCTTAAAAATCATTAACCCAGACTTCCCTCCCTTGTAAGTCTTTAAGTCTAATCTAGTGTTTAATAACATTTCTAACTGCATCCAGATTTAGCTGTGACCAGTAGGGTAGTTAGTGGACATTTTCTTGCACTGACAGATACATCTCTTGTCACTGTTCTAATCTGTACCTTAAAGTGTGAAATTTTCCTCCAGGCATCCTTTAGAGCAGACTTGCAAAGTGCCCTGAATCCCCTTTTGACCAAATTAGAGAGAGGAGCGAAACAAGTTTGGCTGAAAGTACAAAGCGGCACACCTGAGGGATGGTTTCGGAGAGGATGTTGTGTCTGTTTTATATTCCATAAAGGTTTCCACACTGTATTGTATCTTTAATTGCATACTACACAAGAAATCATATGATATCATATATTATATATTTTATATATATATATTTATGTAAGCAAAATAATAACAAGCAATTCAATTTTTTTAAGTCAATCACAAAAAAAATATATTTTAAACTCATCACAACAAATTTGTCATGTTTGACAAGTCTCCTACATGCCCATCTTGCATGTAAACCTCTGAAGTGCCCTAATGGGTCTAACCAGCCAATATAGGTCCAAACCTACAGCTCCTAAACAGTTTTTGTTGTCAAGACTCAAAGCATCTTGCAATAACAGCAGTCTAAAGACGAAAAGCCCAAATGGACTCCAGTGGATCGAAGTACATAGCAGTCGGAAGCCCAGTCAGGCACACCCTGCACCACCCCCACTTCCATCACGCCTTAATGAAGCCGTGGTACCACCATTCAGCCGTATTCATGTGATATGTCAATCATCCTGTCAGATGATCTGTCATGTTCCATTAGCTGCCAGTCATGCCACAGTGCAAAACCTGGGCGCTGGCATCCCACTGGCAGACCTATGCCCAACACAGAGGGAGACAGACTGGATGTGACTGGCACAATGAGTCAAGTGAGAAGGGAGAACGAGAGAGGCGCAAATTCCTGGCGGACTTCCATGGCATTTATGCAGATAAATTGGAATAATAAATAAGTCGATAAGTACAGCGAGCTGTTAGCCTGAGGGGATGAGCGTCTATTACTAGATTAAACAACAGCAATCAGCAGCAGTCATTCATCTTAAACCGTGCAAAATGTTAAAAGATGCCAAGCTGTGGGGGTAAGAAAAACAAGTGAAACTATCTTAGTTGTTCAAATCGGAGAGAAAGAAAATTGTTTTCTCAAATTAATAATGAAAAAAAACTAAACTAAACAAAGATGGTTGCATAATTAAATGAAAGTAATTTTGTTTCTCCCTCAAAGGCAGAAGAAGTGGTATTTCACAGAGATGCAAACTACTGTTGACTGATGTTGCCTGTAACATAAGCTTTTAAACCACATCTTTACACGGTGGGTATTACTTAATTATGTTCTTAAATATTTTAGTGGAAAACATGTCTGGAGAAACAAAGAAGGACGCTAACAATTTTGGGCATAGGACCTGTTATCTACTTCAGCTTCTGCTAAAGAATTTATTTGCTTGGCCGAGACCAACAATATGGATCATATTAGCACAAAATACAAATAGCAACTAGTGATCTGTCATTTCAATTGGCTCTAAAGACCAAAACATGGCATAACTGACTGGGAGGGCTGCAGTCAAGACTGTAAAGTGTGTCAACTCCCTGTGGGACAACAGAACCCTGGGTGACATCACTCCTGGGGAATGCAGGTGTGAGTAACCGGATGTGTGTGTGATGTTAGAATGCCAGAGGTAGTGCGTGCATAAAGACATAAAAAATTAATCAGGCTCTCACAGTGTGTGTCCATGCCTGAGCGGGTGTGTGTGAGTGTGCACGCACGAACGCATGCACGAACGCACGCACGCACGCACGCACGCACGCACGCACGCAGTGAATGCATTCCTATCAGCTTTGAAATCCACATCAGTTGATATCAAAGCATCTTACCGTCCCAGCTTCACAATAAGAATGTGAACTGACTGAGCTGGATTGATCAACAACAGCACACTGCCAAGACCTCCCCAGCCCAGATACAGAGTGCCGAGTCTCTGGTGTCTGTCTGAAAGTGCGGCTTATTGCAAGTCTCTGCCAAGACTGCTTGTCTCTTCAGAAGTGTAGTCAGTAGGTTACTATCGGCATTTAGAAGAGGTTTTCGGATACTACTGATTAGTGTGGTAGTTGAAACAATGAAAAATTATGATATTGTTTTCAGATGTTGGTCATACGTGGGAACTGGTATTTTCAGCAATCCTACTGTGTTTTTTTTTTTCTTCAAAAAAGATAAAATCACAATTTAGTTACTTCAATTATTAAGATACACTGGGTCACCCGGTAATGGTAAAGAAAATCTACTATATCAACCAACTATATTTACTAACCTTCACACTTTACCTTCTTCCCAATCACTTAACATTCTTCTCGCTCCTCCTAACCACTGACACATGATGTCTGTAATATTTGCTTCTCACTCACTCTAAATCTTTCTGCCTGATAAATACACACTTACTTATTCTGCTGTTGTTCTTGCCCTCAGGCTGACAGTGGGCCACTGCTTGTTCCACACTTTGATCATCGTTCAGCCAGTGAATTAACATGCACGTTCTATTCTATGAACACACACACACACACACACACACACAGCCCTAATAAATCTCTAGCCCCCTGCATCCACTCCAGCACACGATGAGGAACCAATCAATCAACCCCAGGTTGCATCAGCAACCCCACTGCCTTACTGGCCAGCCCCATGCAGACATTACAAAAATAGGAATAGCACCGCAAGCAACGCAAACATACATACAAGCCTGCCACCAGACATATAAATGTTTTTGTGTATATACATGTGTGCATGCCTGTATATGCACAGACACACTCACAGAAACTACATACACAAACGCACACGCACACACATTCACACACTTGCACGCACATGCACATGCATCACCACTTTAAATAAACAAAGGGTGGATAGATCCATTGCTGTGGGAGCATTTGCCTTTTGAAAGCCCTCCCTCCATCATCCTTTTCTCTCCCCTCTCTTTCATCACGCCCCCACTCACACATGCAAACATGGAGGAAAAGGCAAATATGGTCAGGGAATTATTCTGATCTTTGGTACACAGCAGGGGTTGATTCCCATGGCAGAGATGGAGGAGTAGGCTGAGGGGGACTCTTGACCGAGCAGAAACTTTGATCTGCACTGATTTTTGCGAGCCAGACAAAGAGAAGAGGGGGACAGCAGGAATCAAGTTAAATCCTCTGTGTCTGCCCCAGATGGCTGTGTGTGTATGTGTGGAGTGCCAGTCTGAAAGTTTCCCAACCACATCAGAGTGTATTCTTATGTGTTAAAACAGTAAAAGCAAGACTGCATTTTTGACTTGCCAGAGACACACAGTCACTGTGTTTGGTGCATCTCTGTGTGTATGTGTGTTTACTTACAGGACATTGCACACTTGCAGCCCTGCAGTGGGACTTGGCTGGCTGGCTTCGGTCTGCTGCTCCTGGCTGTGCTGTAAGTGCAGGCATTAGTGCCGTTTGGGGTGCTAACCTCCTCGGTTTGTCTGCATCAACCCATGCGCTCGCCACTCGGTGTCCTCCTGCTTTAACTGCCAAGGCCTCTGGGATTGCACTGGGCCACTTCCTGATTGGCTGGCAGCAGAAGTGGAACACTGGCATCTGTGCAACCTGCTGGCCCTGTATACAAGCTCTGTGACGATGACACCAGCACACTGTCTCCTTCACTGCTCACAAACTCTCCTTCACCAGGACTGAGTGCTAGACCAGCTGGATAGGGCTAGATGTGGCGGCAGAGATATAGTGGTCACATGTTCTGAGCACTTATGGGTCAGTGTCTGGGGGGAAAGGACAGGAAGAGAAGGAGGGAGTTATTTAAAGACACAATGCTGAAGTTTTTCTTTTTTTAATAGCAGAATTCTGTTCGAGGACCTGTTCAAATAGGACATCTGGAGGCTCTGAACTGCAGACAAATGGAAATTTCAGCAGTGATTTATGCATTCCAGTACACCCCAAGGCCTACAATAGTACCAACCATAAACTTATGGAAACCAAGTTTGGAAAATGGTAGGTTTAGTACAGGCTTTCTGTGTAGTAAAAACTTTGACCTTGCACAAAATTAAAACTACATACAATGTATGAGTATTAAGTAAAAAAAAAGATTTGACTTATTTGACTATTAAAATTGTCCCCACCACCAACATATTTTTACATTAAGTTATGTACATATCTGATACATAACGCAGATGCTCACTTGCAGATAGAAATGCCCATGGGGTTGGTAGGTTCATTTAAATGAGTGGTTTTGTGAACACCGAAGCTGCCCAGTCATTATGGCAGGGTATATGTGCAGAAGACTAAGGGAGATAATGCTTGTTTTTCCTTTCTCTGGAAGAAAGAAGGGGTCATTTGGGTGTTACTGGCATGGCTCTAGTGGACTGTAAGTGTGCTTCATTTTTATACAAATCTCCCACCTGGGTAGTCATTTTCTAAGATGGCCTTTGTGTACACATCTTATGCTTTCAGTGAGACAGACCCTGTTGTAGACAGTTATTATAGTTTTTATTTAGTTTTTCAGTTCATTTATTAGTTTCAGTTTAGTTTTAGTTGGTCTAACAAGTGCAGTTTTAGTTTTCATTTTGAGAATTGGGTAGTTAGTTTTTATTTAGTTTTAGTTTTTTAGGAGTAAGATAGAATCACTTTTAATACATCATTTTATTGTATTTTAGTTAGTTTTGCATTGTACATTCAAGCTTTTAGTAATTAAGTTTTTATTTAAATTGATGAAATTATATTTTCAGTGTTAGTTTTAGCTTTAGTGTTAGTTTTCATTAACCATTAAAGCCCTGATTGTAACCATCATTTCGATATGTAAGTTATGGGGGGTGGTAAGTTGCCTATGTGAAACGTTACAGACGTACAAAGTATGGACTACTTACCAAGCTAGAAACACATAAAACACTTCTGACAATACACGTTAACTACATATATATACACTGGCCAGTAAAGCCCAACAGCGACTCTACTTCCTCCGCAAGCTGAGGAGAGCCAGAGACCCATCTCCCATCATGGACACCTTGTACAGAGGCACCATAGAGAGCATCCTCACCAGCTGCATCACTGTGTGGTATGGCACCTGCACCGTGTCCTGTCGGAAAAAGCTACACCGAGTAGTGAGAGCAGCTGAGAGGATCGCCTCACCCGCAAAGCCCTCTGCATTGCGGGGGATCCCACTCACCCATCCAATAGCCTCTTCTCATCAGGAAGAAGACTGAGGAGCCTCCGGGCCAGGACCAGCAGACTGAAAGACAGCTTTATCCACCAAGCTGTCAGAATCCCTGCCCCGCCCACCCTCCCACATCTGACCCCCACACACACCACTTCCCTCTCCTGGTGTTGTTAGTGTAAGTGTCCCAGACTGGTGAAACTTACCTAAGGCACATCTCTCTACTGTGGAGTTCCTTTCCCACTGGAATTTCAATGCACATTTTTCTTTTGCACTACGACCAATGACACTGCTGCTTAAATGCCACCATTTGAGCATTATTACCCTACACATTGTGTTTTTACTTATTTGTATTATATACAAGCCTATTGTACTTTTTGTTATGTTTATATTATTATGTTTGTCATCATGTCTCCCTGTCTTGTTTATAAGTTGTTTAATGTTCACTGTGGGCCTAGGGAGCATTGCAATTTCAAATGCTATGTGTGCAACCTGTACATATGGTTTTTGACAATAAAACTGACTTTGACTTTTGACTTTGATATATGTGGTGTCTGGAACAAGTAAGTCTGTGATGCATGTAACACAAACCATTAAAATATAAAGCTGAGACGAGGGGAAGGGTGTTGGCATCAAAGTACTAAAAGGTGACATGGTTGGTAAAAACACAAACACATTATATCATATTTAAACAAAATACATGCATGAGGTCAGCAAAGTGTAGTGAGGTGTGCATGCTTGTACTTACACACACCACAATTCTAACTGATAATGGCATTCAATGTAATTGAAATCATAACCCACTGATGCTACTGCTCTTTTCATCTTTAAGTCATGGTATTTCACTTTTCTACACGTCTCTCCTGTTTTCCTATTGATGTGCAAACTATGAGCACTTCCAAAACATTCCTTATTCATTTTAAATCTCTTCTCTCCAGGCTGTCCCTTGACCAGCATATTTTTTTGAGGGTGACCATTTTAACTGTGCCTTATCTCACCTTAAATTAGAGACAAGAGACAGCACTCCCCAGTGCAACCCATTTCCTTCCTGAGGACAGAGGTCAAGTCGGGCATGAGGCAACTGCTGTTAATGCCATTCACAGTGCACTGAATGTCCAAGGGACCAGCATAAACACAGTGTGGGGCCAGCATATCCCACTGCTCAGTGCTACAGTATGAGTCACAGTCCAGCTGGCACTTACAAAGTTGAACATCTAACTAAGCATGATATTGTCTTACATTTTAGATTTAAAATCTAGATTCTATTTAACTGCTTTTATCCACTGTTTTCTACTCTGTGCATCTGTTGGCTTGCTCTAAATGACATCACACAATAAAGACTTCTACTTC
>CM059273.1:30141908-30309203 GCA_030347295.1 Setipinna tenuifilis
GAGAGCTGAGAGGGATGATAATTAAAATAATTAAACCACAGGGACAGCTTCTCCGCTCTCTTCTTTTCATTCCACACTTTTTTCAAAGTTTGGAGTCTATAATGCCAACAGAATCAAAAAAGAGAAGGGGATAGCACATCATCCACGTTTAATTGCATTAACTCTTCTCTCTCCAACATCACAGGGATCTCCTCTCCCTTCCTCCTCTGCGTCTTCAGGAGACAGTATACCGAGTAATTTCTGAGGTAGTTGACAGCTATTTGACTGATGCAAAGGGGTGGGTTTCCGAATAAGTAGGTCTCTTTTTCGTTCATAGTAATTTTGTCTGTTTTGGTGCATTTCGAATTAAGACAAACACAGAAAAAAAGCATGTGGGCAAAAGTGTTCACTTTAATGATTATTTATTCATGTACTTTTAAGCTTTTAATGAGGACAAATGAATTCGTTTTTCAGAGTGTCAGTGTAAAGTACGCTTACCAAAAATGATCTTGTTTTGCATTTTCCCGCTCCAGCGCGCACCCATGAGGAATGAGCATAAACATTTAATATAGCCTAACCAGACTTCCGGCAAGGGACTGGTCGTGATTGAGTTTGTTTTAAATGCGCCCTGTTATTTGTAACATCCTGTGAAAACATTTTAGCAGTAAATAACCTTTCTTGTTTATTCTTTCTACTACAGTGTAATCAATGACCCACGATGACTACATTACTTTTTTATATGTTACACCTCTGTAATGTTTACATGCATATATAATCAAATATAATTTTCAACACCTTAATATGACTCCAATATGACTGACATCATAATTCATTTCTGTTTATATGGGGAAAATTATGGAGGCCTGACATAAAATATGATGTCTTAAGTTAATCAGGATCAGAATAGTTCAGCCTATACTAGACTGTAAAATGACCATCCAGCCGCTTTTACAACGCACCACTTTGTTGTTGTTGTTATTATTATTATTATTATTATTATTATTAGGTCAACGAGAAGAAATTATTCTTAATTACGTAATTGTAAATAACAAACGCAAGTCGTGGAACAGAGTCCTTGGCAACTGATTACAGTTTCTTTATTCTTTATTCCCAAATGTTGCAGACACACACAAATGTGTGTACGTGTGTGCGTGTGGTGGTGGGGGGGTTACAGGCTTTGTGAAGCTCAATCACAACTTTACATTTTCTTTTTTCTCCAGTATACTGACAGTTTCACAGGGTTGCATATAAAGTTTTGGTGGAAATACTGATCCCATTGCTGAGAAATATTTAAGATTTATATTTAAATTTTCATAGAATCTTTGAGAACATTGAGGAGCAATTTTACATTTGCACTGACATCTAATTCCTCAAGTCGAGTCTGAAATCACAAATTGCTACGGATTCCCTCAGTGCCCAATTATCCGGCATCAGTTTTCCTGACCCCTCGGAGTACTACTAAATTAATCATAAGATTTTTTTTCTCAATCATGAAATACATATGCACACGTTTGATAAACTAATCATACTTGCTCGGTTATGCTCACAATGATTCCTTTTTCCTGAAGCTGTAAGTGAAGTCGAAGTGAACTCGAAGAAGCGGGAAACACCAACCGAGGAGCTATGGAGAATAATTGGACAACGGAAGGTTATATGCTCATCGCTCATACGTATTCTATCTTTCAAAAACAGCAGCCTTAATTTATTGTTTTAAAATATGAGTAAGTGAAGAGGCGACAGAGGGGGCCTGGGGTTAGAATTGGGCATAGCCTATAAACTTAGTATGTTACCAGAGAATGGGCTGCGTTGGCGCGGAGGCTGTTTTTTCTTTTTTTTTCACAATAACATTTGGGCCCACGCATACAGGAAGCAACTGTGTGTCTGCCTTCAAACACGTTAATTTAATTCGACTTTTAACCCTTTCGAAAATGACTACTCGCGAGGCTACTGAAACTAATAGGCCAAAATGATTTCCAGCTTTGGCTTGCGCTAGCCTATACCGGTGTTTGGTTGACTGTTATAGTCGCATCAGGACCAGTCATTACCTGTTGATTGTGGAAGACTTGAGAAGTACTTGATACAACAGCGCACTCTGGTGGTTCACATAATATAATTGAGTGTTGACGTAACGATCCAAATTTCCTGCAACAGAGGATCACTTTATCCTTCACATTTTCCTCACCAGCAATGTGATGGCTGCGATGGAGTCAAGCTGAAATACCTTAACTTCAGGGCCGGCCAAAATGGCCCAAAACTGACTCCTTTAACATATTATTTTGCTGTTGCCGAGCTAAGCATATCTGAAGGAAAGCACATACTTAGGGCCTGAACATCAGGCTGTGCCCGTCACCATAGGTGCAAAGCCGTATTGTTTCTGTAAGGATTATTGGGGGCCAAGCAGCGAAGCTGCACAATTTTTTTTTTTTAATTTGGCACAATGATTCAGGACAGCGTCAAGATAAATTTCAGTAAGTTTCATGTCAATGGAACACAGACTCTAGCGCCACAAACAGGTAAAATTTGGACATGTGGTTCAAGCCGAGTTCAATAAACCCTATTGCCCACTTTACTCGCCACAATGTAAAACCGGATTGTCAATACAACTCAAAACTTTTGATGTAACTGATTACGTCAATAGTTTTGAGTACATTAACTATATATTTTAATTAAAGTTAACTTTAAAAGTTTAAGTACAAGTTCATGTATTTAAACTTTTAAAGTTTAAGTTGACTTATCCGGTTTTACAGTGCATTTTCAAAAATGTCAAAGTGAAACTAATTTTTCACAGGCCACCAATTTTGCACAACCTTACTGAAACTTGGCACATATAATCTCAAACTGAGTTCACCAAATCCCATGACATCAATTTCCACCTCCAAATGTTCCTGCTATTTTTTTTTTTAATTAAATTAAAATTACATTTTCACAAGTCACAAATTTTGTCCAAACTTCCCGAAACGTAGTAAATATAATCTTCAGGCCAAGCCTAATGAAGGACCCATATGGAGATTTGATGTGTGAAAGTGTTTGTGTATCACAGCCAATAAAAATTGGCTGGCCAACCCTCCAAACAGAAAGTGAGGTCCTATCTTGGCAATGCTTTGATGTATTGTAACCAAACTTTGTGAAATGCTTCTTGACAACGTCCAAGAAGTCATGATGAGTGTGTTGCAGTTTGGCCACTAGGGGGTGCTGCAATTAACAGAAATGTGCTTTGGCTTATATCTCTTAATGTGTTTTGATATTAGACTCAGTGATGGCCCTTTAATGCTTTTAATGACAGCAAATCAAATTCAGCGGGAAGGCCACCAAACAGGACGTAAACATATATCTTGGCAACACTGTAACACATCACTGCCAATTAGGGTTATATGATACAAGATCACATTCTTAATCATCACTATAAATTTGGTGTTGTTTGGCCACAAGGGGGTGCTGTAGTAAGCAAAATTGTGGTTAGGCTTATATTTACCTCGGCCAAGGAGGTTATGTTTTTGCCGGCGTTGGTTTGTTTGTCCGTCTGTCTGTTTGTGTGTTATTCGCATAACTCAAAAAGTTATGGACGGGTTTAAAGTTATTTACCGATTTGTTTTTGGTGGTGATCCGGATAACCATCAGGAATTTTTTAAAGGATTCTTCACTATTGCGAGATTTTAACATTTTCGCTTATAACTCCACAAATAATGCCCACAATGTTTAGTAAAAAATACAGTATAAGACCATCAAGGTCTGCCAAACCCCAGAATATAATCCAGATCCTGCTAGTATTCCGGATCTTGTGATACAGAAAGTTAAAATCAATGTTAGCATAACTGCTAAATAGCTTCAACTAATATAGCTACACAATACTGTAAGCACAGTTAATTACTTCACATTTTTAGCATTGTTAGCATAATTAACACCGTTACCATAACTGTTACCAAATACTAGCTGAGTTAACTAAGTAACACTGTTAACCCAGTTAATTACTTTGCATTTTAGCATAGTTAGCATTGCTATCATTGTTAACATAATGACTAAATAGCCTCACCTAATATAGGTACACAACACTGTTAGCACAGTTAATTATCTTCATATTTTAACATAGTTAGCATTATTAGCATTGTTAGCATTATTACCATTGTTAGCATTACTGCTAACGAATACTAGCTGAGTCAACCAAGTGACACTTTTAACCCAGTTAATTATTAGCATTTTAGCATAGTTAGCATAGTTAGCATAGCTAGCATTGTTAGCATTACTGGTATCGAATACTAGCTGAGTCAACCAAGTACCACTTTCAATCCAGTCATTATTATTTTGCATTTTAGCGTAGTTAGCATAGCTAGCATTGTTAGCATACCGGCTAAATAGCTTCAGCTAATATAGGTACACAACACTGTTAGCACAGTCAATTACTGCATATTTTAGCATAGTTACCATTGTTAGCATTACTGGTAACTAATACTAGCTGAGTCAACCAAGTAACACTTTTAACCCAGTTATTATTATTTTGCATTTTAGCATAGTTAGCATAGCTACCATTGTTAGCATAACGGCTAACAAACAGACATGCACCCTGAGCTGTTTACAGTAAGATGATGAAATGTATGGCAAAATCCCATAGACTGTCTGACACCATTTTTAAACTGTCCTGCCTCAAACAGTTTAAGTAGTTGCCGCATGAAATTTACACAGGTCACAGTCAGATCCCAGACCTCTCTTACAAAGTTTAAATGAAGTTTATAGGTTAAGCGGTTAAGTTTTAATCATTAAAAAACCGAGTGGAGGTTAGAGTGAGGGCAGAGCTCACTCTAGCTGCCTGAACACTCCGCCATTCATTTCAATGGCGGCAAAAGTTGCAGAAAAACGACAATAGCGGACGAACGACAAGAGGTACGGTATACCGAAATGTAGGCGGTCTTGTCCAAACCGGGCCGGTCGTTTTAGAGTTGGAACGGTGTCTCTATCTCGAAAGCCTGAGGAGTAGTAACGTCTGAAAAATCTTGAGTGAGGGCAGAGCTCACTCTAGCTGCTAGAGTAGAGAAGTGTACTGTGACATAATCAGCCTGAACATTCCGCCATTCATTTCAATGGCGACAAAGTTGCAGAAAAACGACAATAGCGGACGAACGACAAGAGGTACGGTTAATAGAACGGTGAGCGGTCATGTCCAAACCAGGCTGTTCGTTTTAGAGTTGGAACGGTGTCTCTATCTCGAAAGCCTGAGGAGTAGCAACGTCTGCAAAATCTGGTTCAGGAGAATAATAATAATAACTAGACTGCATTCCCGCAGAAAATGCAAAAAGTGTGCTTGCATTTTAGCATAGTTAGCATTGCTAGCAGTGTTAACATAATGGCTAAATAGCCCCAGCTAATATAGGTACACAACACTGTTAGCACAGTTAATTACTTCATATTTTAGCATAGTTAGCATGATTAGCATTGTTAGCAATACTACTGACGAATACCAGCTGAGTCAACCAAGTAACACTTTTAACCCAGTTAATTATTTTGCATTTTTGCATAGTTAGCATTGCTAGCATTGTTAGCATAATGGCTAAATAGCCTCAGGTAATATAGGTACACAACACTGTCAGCACAGTTAATTACTTCATATTTTAGCATAGTTAGCATAATTAGCATTGTTAGCATTATTAACATTGTTAGCATTACTGCTAACGAATACTAGCTGAGTCAACCAAGTGACACTTTTAACCCAGTTAATTATTTTGCATTTTAGCATAGTTAGCATTGTTAGCATAACGGCTAACAAACGTTTGCTAGGTTAACAGAGTAGCACTGACTACATAGATAACTACTAGAGATAACTACTATAGGCTGCAATACACTCCCATGGCAGAACATTAAGCAGGCCTGGCATAGGGATTATGACATCACTCGAGTTCTATTCCTGAACATTCCACGTTTAAAAAATGGCAGTTGGTCCAGGTGCAACTGCCACAGTATTGTCTGCCTCTCTTTCACCATTTTTAAACTGTCCTGTTTCAAAAAGTTTAAGTAGTTGCCACATCAAAATTTCACAGCTCACAGTCAGATCCCAGACCTCTCTTACAAAGTTTAAATCAAGTTTATAGGTTAAACGGTTGAGTTTTGATCATTTAAAACTTCAGACATGCACCCTGACCTGTTTACAGTAAGATGATGAAATGTATGGCAAAATCCCATAGACTGTCTGACACCATTTTTAAACTGTCCTGCCTCAAACAGTTTAAGTAGTTGCCACATGAATTTTACACAGGTCACAGTCAGATCCCAGACCTCTCTTACAAAGTTTAAATCAAGTTTATAGGTTAAGCGGTTGAGTTTTAATCATTAAAAAACCGAGTGGAGGTTAGAGTGAGGACAGAGCTCACTCTAGCTCCCTGAACATTCCGCCATTCATTTCAATGGCGACAAAAGTTGCAGAAAAACAACAATAGCGGACGAACGACAAGAGGTACGGTATAGCGAAATGTAGGCGGTCTTGTCCAAACCGGGCCGGTCGTTTTAGAGTTGGAACGGTGTCTCTATCTCGAAAGCCTGAGGAGTAGTAACGTCTGAAAAATCTTGAGTGAGGGCAGAGCTCACTGTAGCTGCTAGAGTAGAGCAGTGTACTGTGACATCATCAGCCTGAACATTCCGCCATTCATTTCAATGGCGACAAAGTTGCAGAAAAACGACAATAGCGGACGAACGACAAGAGGTACGGTTAATAGAACGGTGAGCGGTCATGTCCAAACCAGGCTGGTCGTTTTAGAGTTGGAACGGTGTCTCTATCTCGAAAGCCTGAGGAGTAGCAACGTCTGCAAAATCTGGTTCAGGAGAATAATAATAATAATAATAATAATAATAAACGGGGAGATAACAATAAGTGTGCTTTTTGCAAGCACACTTAATAATATTAACTAGACTGCATTCCCGCAGAAAATGCAAAAAGTGTGCTTGCATTTTAGCAAAGTTAGCGTTGCCAGTAATATTAGCATAACTGCTTAATAGCTTCAACTAATATAGCTACACAACACTGTAAGCACAGTTAATTACTTCACATTTTAGCATAGTTAGCATAATTAGCATAGTTAGCATAATTAGCATTGTTAGCATAATTAGCGTTATTAGCACAACTGTTAACTAATACTAGCTGAGTTAACCAAGTAACACTGTTAACCCAGTTAATTACTTTGCATTTTAGCATAGTTAGCATTGTTAGCACAATGCCTAAATAGCCTCAGCTAATATAGCCACACAACACTTTAATCACAGTTAATTACTTCACATTTTAACATAGTTAGCATAATTAACATTGTTATCATAATTAACGTTATTAGCACAACTGTTAACGAATACTAGCTGAGTTAACCAAGTAACACTGTTAACCCAGTTAATTACTTTGCATTTTAGCATTGTTAGCATTGTTAGCATTGTTAGCATAATGGCTAAATAACCTCAACTTATATAGCTACCCAACACTGTTAGCACAGTTAGTTACTTCACATTTTAGCATAGTTAGCATTATTAGCATTGTTAGCATTATTAGCATTGTTAGCTTAACTGTTAACGAATACTAGCTGAGTCAACCAAGTAACACCTTTAACCCAGTTAATTATTTTGCATTTTAGCATAGTTAGCATAGCTAACATTGTTAGCATTACGGCTCACAAACGTTTGCTAGGTTAACAGAGTAGCACTGACTACCTAGATAACTACTAGAGATAACTACTATAGGCTGCAATACACTCCCATGCCAGAACATTATGCAGGCCATGGCATGGGGATTATGACATCACTCAAGAGTTCTATTCCTGAACATTCCACATTTAAAAAATGGCAGTTGGTCCAGGTGCAACTTCCACAGTATTGTCTGCCTCTCTTTCACCATTTTTAAACTGTCCTGTTTCAAACAGTTTAAGTAGTTGCCGCATCAAAATTTCACACTTCACAGTCACATCCCAGACCTCTCTTACAAAGTTTAAATCAAGTTTCTAGGTTAAACGGTTGAGTTTTGATCATTTACAACTTCAGACATGCACCCTGACCTGTTTACAGTAAGATGATGAAATGTATGGCAAAATCCCATAGACTGTCTGACACAATTTTTAAACTGTCCTGCCTCAAACAGTTTAAGTAGTTGCCACATGAAATTTACACAGGTCACAGTCAGATCCGAGACCTCTCTTACAAAGTTTAAATCAAGTTTATAGGTTAAGCGGTTGAGTTTTAATCATTAAAAAAACGAGTGGAGGTTAGAGTGAGGGCAGAGCTCACTCTAGTTGCCTGAACATTCCGCCATTCATTTCAATGGCGACAAAAGTTGCAGAAAAACAACAATAGCGGACGAACGACAAGAGGTACGGTATAGCGAAATGTAGGCGGTCTTGTCCAAACCGGGCCGGTCGTTTTAGAGTTGGAACGGTGTCTCTATCTCGAAAGCCTGAGGAGTAGTAACGTCTGAAAAATCTTGAGTGAGGGCAGAGCTCACTGTAGCTGCTAGAGTAGAGCAGTGTACTGTGACATCATCAGCCTGAACATTCCGCCATTCATTTCAATGGCGACAAAGTTGCAGAAAAACGAAAATAGCGGACGAACGACAAGAGGTACGGTTAATAGAACGGTGAGCGGTCATGTCCAAACCAGGCCGGTCGTTTTAGAGTTGGAACGGTGTCTCTATCTCGAAAGCCTGAGGAGTAGCAACGTCTGCAAAATCTGGTTCAGGAGAATAATAATAACTAGACTGCATTCCCACAGAAAATGCAAAAAGTGTGCTTGCATTTTAGCATAGTTAGCATTGCTAACAATGTTAGCATAACTGCTAAATAGCTTCAACTAATATAGCTACACAACACTGTCAGCACAGTTAATTACTTCACATTTTTAGCATAGCTAGCATAATTAGCATTGTTAGCATAACTGGTAACAAATACTAGCTGAGTTAACTAAGTAACACTGTTAACTCAGTTGACTACTTAGCATTTTTACATAGTTAGCATTGCTAGCATTGTTAGCATAACAGCTAAATAGCCTCAGCTAATATAGGTACACAACACTGTTAGCACAGTTAATTACTTCATATTTTAGCATAGTTAGCATAATTAGCATTGTTAGCATAAATACCATTATTAGCATTACTGCTAACGAATACCAGCTGAGTCAACCAAGTAACACATTTAACCCAGTTAATTATTTTGCATTTTAGCATAGTTAGCATAGCTAGCATTGTTAACATAACAGCTAACAAACGTTTGCTAGGTTAACAGAGCAGCACTGACTACATAGATAACTACTAGAGATAACTACTATAGGCTGCAATACACTCCCATGGCAAAACATTATGCAGGCCATGGCATGGGGATTATGACATCACTCAAGAGTTCTATTCCTGAACATTCCACATTTTAAAAATGGCAGTTGGTCCAAGTGCAACTGCAACAGTATTGTCTGCCTCTCTTTCACCATTTTTAAACTGTCCTGTTTCAAACAGTTTAAGTAGTTGCCGCATCAAAATTTCACAGCTCACAGTCAGATCCCAGACCTCTCTTACAAAGTTTAAATCAAGTTTATAGGTTAAGCGGTTTAGTTTTAATCATTAAAAAACCGAGTGAAAGTTAGAGTGAGGGCAGAGCTCACTCTAGCTTTTAGAGTAGAGCAGTGTACTGTGACATCATCAGCCTGAACATTCCGCCATTCATTTTCAATGGCGGAAAAGTTGCAGAAAAACGACAATAACGGACGAACGACAAGAGGTACGGTATACTGAAATGTAGGCGGTCATGTCCAAACCGGGCCGTTCGTTTAAGAGTTGGAACGGTGTCTCTATCTCGAAAGCCTGAGGAGTAGTGAGGTATGCAAAATCTGGGTGAAAAATTTTATGTTGAAAAATCAGCATAATAACTAGACTGCATTCCCGCAGAAAATGCAAAAAGTGTGCTTGCATTTTAGCATAGTTAGCATTGCTAGCATTGTTAACATAATGGCTAAATAGCCCCAGCTAATATAGGTACACAACACTGTTAACACAGTTAATTACTTCATATTTTAGCATAGTTAGCATGATTAGCATTTTTAGCAATACTACTGATGAATACCAGCTGAGTCAACCAAGTAACACTTTTAACCCAGTTAATTATTTTGCATTTTAGCATAGTTAGCATTGCTAGCATTGTTAGCATAATGGCTAAATAGCCTCAGGTAATATAGGTACACAACACTGTTAGCACAGTTAATTACTTCATATTTTAGCATAGTTAGCATAATTAGCATTTTTAGCATTATTACCATTGTTAGCATTACTGCTAACGAATACTAGCTGAGTCAACCAAGTGACACTTTTAACCCAGTTAATTATTTTGCATTTTAGCATAGTTAGCATAGCTAGCATTGTTAGCATAACGGCTAACAAACGTTTGCTAGGTTAACAGAGTAGCACTGACTACATAGATAACTACTAGAGATAACTACTATAGGCTGCAATACACTCCCATGGCAGAACATTATGCAGGCCATGGCATGGGGATTATGACATCACTCAAGAGTTCTATTCCTGAACATTCCACATTTAAAAAATGGCAGTTGGTCCAGGTGCAACTGCCACAGTATTCTCTGCCTCTCTTTCACCATTTTTAAACTGTCCTGTTTCAAAAAGTTTAAGTAGTTGCCACATCAAAATTTCACAGCTCACAGTCAGATCCCAGACCTCTTTTACAAAGTTTAAATCAAGTTTATAGGTTAAACGGTTGAGTTTTGATCATTTAAAACTTCAGACATGCACCCTGACCTGTTTACAGTAAGATGATGAAATGTATGGCAAAATCCCATAGACTGTCTGACACCATTTTTAAACTGTCCTGCCTCAAACAGTTTAAGTAGTTGCCACATGAATTTTACACAGGTCACAGTCAGATCCCAGACCTCTCTTACAAACTTTAAATCAAGTTTATAGGTTAAGTGGTTAAGTTTTAATCATTAAAAAACGAAGTGGAGGTTAGAGTGAGGGCAGAGCTCACTCTGGCTGCTACAGTGGACCAGTGTACTATGACATCATCAGCCTGAACATTCCGCCATTCATTTTCAATGGCGGAAAAGTTGCAGAAAAACGACAATAACGGACAAACGACAAGAGGTACGGTATAGGGAAAGGTGGGCGGTCTTGTCCAAACCGGGCCGGTCGTTTTAGAGTTGGAACGGTGTCTCTATCTCAAAAGCCTGAGGAGTAGTAATGTCTGAAAGATCCAGGACAGGAGAATAATAATAACTAGACTGCATTCCCGCAGAAAATGCAAAAAGTGTGCTTGCAAATATGCGTGCCAACATTCCGCCATTCATTTTCAATGGGCCAAGAAGTTGCAGAAAAACGACAATAACGGACGAACGACAAGAGGTACGGTATACCGAAATGTAGGCGGTCATGTCCAAACCGGGCCGGTCGTTTTAGAGTTGGAACGGTGTCTCTATCTCCAAAGCCTGAGGACTAGTAGCGTCTTCAAGATCTGGTTCAGGAGAAGAAGAATAATAAACGGGGAGATAACAATAAGTGTGCTCTGCAAGCACACTTAATAATAATAAACGGGGAGATAACAATAAGTGTGCTTTTTGCAAGCACACTTAATAATAATAAACGGTGGGATAACAATAAGTGTGCTCTCCAAGCACACTTAATAATAATAACTAGACTGCATTCCCGCAGAAAATGCAAAAAGTGTGCTTGCATTTTAGCATAGTTAGCATTGCTAGCATTGTTAACATAATGGCTAAATAGCCCCAGCTAATATAGGTACACAACACTGTTAGCACAGTTAATTACTTCATATTTTAGCATAGTTAGCATAATTAGCATTGTTAGCATTGTTAGCAATACTACTGACGAATACCAGCTGAGTCAACCAAGTAACACTTTTAACCCAGTTAATTATTTTGCATTTTAGCATAGTTAGCATTGCTAGCATTGTTAACATAATGGCTAAATAGCCTCAGGTAATATAGGTACACAACACTGTTAGCACAGTTAATTACTTCATATTTTAGCATAGTTAGCATAATTACCATTGTTAGCATTACTGCTAACGAATACTAGCTGAGTCAACCAAGTGACACTTTTAACCCAGTTAATTATTTTCCATTTTAGCATGGTTAGCATAGCTAGCATTGTTAGCATAATGGCTAACAAACGTTTGCTAGGTTAACAGAGTAGCACTGACTACAGAGATAACTACTAGAGATAACTACTATAGGCTGCAATACACTCCCATGGCAGAACATTATGCAGGCCATGGCATGGGGATTATGACATCACTCAAGAGTTCTATTCCTGAACATTCCACGTTTAAAAAATGGCAGTTGGTCCAGGTGCAACTGCCACAGTATTGTCTGCCTTTCTTTCACCATTTTTAAACTGTCCTGTTTCAAACAGTTTAAGTAGTTGCCGCATCAAAATTTCACAGCTCACAGTCAGATCCCAGACCTCTCTTACAAAGTTTAAATCAAGTTTATAGGTTAAACGGTTGAGTTTTGATCATTTCAAACTTCAGACATGCACCCTGACCTGTTTACAGTAAGATGTTGAAATGTATGGCAAAATCCCATAGACTGTCTGACACCATTTTTAAACTGTCCTGCCTCAAGCAGTTTAAGTAGTTGCCGCATGAATTTTACACAGGTCACAGTCAGATCCCAGACCTCTCTTGCAAACTTTAAATGAAGTTTATAGGTTAAGTGGTTAAGTTTTAATCATTAAAAAACGAAGTGGAGGTTAGAGTGAGGGCAGAGCTCACTCTGGCTGCTACAGTGGACCAGTTTACTATGACATCATCAGCCTGAACATTCCGCCATTCATTTTCAATGGGCCAAAAAGTTGCAGAAAAACGACAATAACGGACGAACGACAAGAGGTACGGTATACAGAATTGTAGGCGGTCTGGTCCAAACCGGGCCGGTCGTTTTAGAGTTGGAACGGTGTCTCTATCTCGAAAGCCTGAGGAATAGTAACGTCTTCAAGATCTGGTTCAGGAGAAGAAGAAGAAGAAGAAGAAGAACTAGACTGCATTCCCGCAGAAAATGCAAAAAGTGTGCTTGCAAATATGCGTGCCAACATTCCGCCATTCATTTTCAATGGGCCAAGAAGTTGCAGAAAAACGACAATAACGGACGAACGACAAGAGGTACGGTATACCGAAATGTAGGCGGTCATGTCCAAACCGGGCCGGTCGTTTTAGAGTTGGAACGGTGTCTCTATCTCCAAAGCCTGAGGACTAGTAGCGTCTTCAAGATCTGGTTCAGGAGAAGAAGAATAATAACTAGACTGCATTCCCGCAGAAAATGCAAAAAGTGTGCTTGCAAATATGCGTGCCAACATTCCGCCATTCATTTTCAATGGGCCAAGAAGTTGCAGAAAAACGACAATAACGGACGAACGACAAGAGGTACGGTATACCGAAATGTAGGCGGTCATGTCCAAACCGGGCCGGTCGTTTTAGAGTTGGAACGGTGTCTCTATCTCCAAAGCCTGAGGACTAGTAGCGTCTTCAAGATCTGGTTCAGGAGAAGAAGAATAATAAACGGGGAGATAACAATAAGTGTGCTCTGCAAGCACACTTAATAAACGGGGAGATAACAATAAGTGTGCTCTGCAAGCACACTTAATAACTAGACTGCATTCCCGCAGAAAATGCACAGAAAATGCAAAAAGTGTGCTTGCATTTTAGCATAGTTAGCTTTGCTAGCAATGTTAGCATAACTGCTAAATAGCTTCAGCTAGTATAGCTACACAACACTGTAAGCACAGTTAATTACTTTGCATTTTAGCATTGTTAGCATTGCTAGCATTGTTAGCATAATGGCTAAATAGCCTCAACTAATATAGCTACCCAACACTGTTAGCACAGTTAGTTACTTCACATTTTAGCATAGTTAGCATTATTAGCATTGTTACCATTATTAGCATTGTTACCTTTACTGTTAACGAATACTAGCTGAGTCAACCAAGTAACACTTTTAACCCAGTTAATTATTTTGCATTTTAGCATAGCTAGCATTGTTAGCATAACGGCTCACAAACGTTTGCTAGGTTAACAGAGTAGCACTGACTACCTAGATAACTACTAGAGATAACTACTATAGGCTGCAATACACTCCCATGGCAGAACATTATGCAGGCCATGGCATGGGGATTATGACATCACTCAAGAGTTCTATTGCTGAACATTCCACATTTAAAAAATGGCAGTTGGTCCAGGTGCAACTGCCACAGTATTCTCTGCCTCTCTTTCACCATTTTTAAACTGTCCTGTTTTAAACAGTTTAAGTAGTTGCCGCATCAAAATTTCACACTTCACAGTCACATCCCAGACCTCTCTTACAAAGTTTAAATTAAGTTTCTAGGTTAAACGGTTGAGTTTTGATCATTTAAAACTTCAGACATGCACCCTGACCTGTTTACAGTAAGATGATGAAATGTATGGCAAAATCCCATAGACTGTCTGACACCATTTTTAAACTGTCCTGCCTCGAGCAGTTTAAGTAGTTGCCGCATGAATTTTACACAGGTCACAGTCAGATCCCAGACCTCTCTTACAAACTTTAAATCAAGTTTATAGGTTAAGCGGTTGAGTTTTAATCATTAAAAAACCGAGTGGAGGTTAGAGCGAGGGCAGAGCTCACTCTAGCAGCTAGAGTGGAGCAGTGTACTGTGACATCATCAGCCTGAACATTCCGCCATTCATTTCAATGGCGACAAAAACTTGCAGAAAAACGACAATAACAGACGAACGACAAGAGGTACGGTATAGGGAAAGGTGGGCGGTCTTGTCCAAACCGGCCCCGTCGATTTAGAGTTGGAACGGTGTCTCTATCTCGAAAGCCTGAGGAGTAGTAATGTCTGAAAGATCTGGGTGAAAAATTTTGTGTTGAAGAATCAGCATAATAATAATAACTAGACTGCATTCCCGCAGAAAATGCAAAAAGTGTGCTTGCATTTTAGCATAGTTAGCTTTGCTAGCAATGTTAGCATAACTGGTAAATAGCTTCAGCTAGTATAGCTACACAACACTGTAAGCACTATTAGCATTATTAGCATTGTTAGCTTAACTGTTAACGAATACTAGCTGAGTCAACCAAGTAACACTTTTAACCCAGTTAATTATTTTGCATTTTAGCATAGTTAGCATAGCTAGCATTGTTAGCATAACGGCTCACAAACGTTTGCTAGGTTAACAGAGTAGCACTGACTACCTAGATAACTACTAGAGATAACTACTATAGGCTGCAATACACTCCCATGGCAGAACATTATGCAGGCCATGGCATGGGGATTATGACATCACTCAAGAGTTCTATTCCTGAACATTCCACATTTAAAAAATGGCAGTTGGTCCAGGTGCAACTGCCACAGTATTGTCTGCCTCTCTTTCACCATTTTTAAACTGTCCTGTTTCAAAAAGTTTAAGTAGTTGCCACATCAAAATTTCACAGCTCACAGTCAGATCCCAGACCTCTCTTACAAAGTTTAAATCAAGTTTATAGGTTAAACGGTTGAGTTTTGATCATTTAAAACTTCAGACATGCACCCTGACCTGTTTACAGTAAGATGATGAAATGTATGGCAAAATCCCATAGACTGTCTGACACAATTTTTAAACTATCCTGCCTCAAACAGTTTAAGTAGTTGCCACATGAAATTTACACAGGTCACAGTCAGATCCCAGACCTCTCTTACAAAGTTTAAATCAAGTTTATAGGTTAAGTGGTTAAGTTTTAATCATTAATAAACGAAGTGGAGGTTAGAGTGAGGGCAGAGCTCACTGTAGCTGCTAGAGTAGAGCAGTGTACTGTGACATCATCAGCCTGAACATTCCGCCATTCATTTTCAATGGCGGAAAAGTTGCAGAAAAACGACAATAACGGACGAACGACAAGAGGTACGGTATACAGAAATGTGGGCGGTCTTGTCCAAACCGGGCCGGTCGTTTTAGAGTTGGAACGGTGTCTCTATCTCGAAAGCCTGAGGAATAGTAACGTCTGAAAGATCTGGTTCAGGAGAAGAAGAAGAAGAAACGGTGGGATAACAATAAGTGTGCTTTTTGCAAGCACACTTAATAATAAACGGTGGGATAACAATAAGTGTGCTCTGCAAGCACACTTAATAATAAACGGGGAGATAACAATAAGTGTGCTTTTTGCAAGCACACTTAATAAACGGGGAGATAACAATAAGTGTGCTTTTTGCAAGCACACTTAATAATAAACGGGGAGATAACAATAAGTGTGCTTTTTGCAAGCACACTTAACTAGACTGCATTCCCGCAGAAAATGCAAAAAGTGTGCTTGCATTTTAGCATAGTTAGCATTGCTAGCATTGTTAACATAATGGCTAAATAGCCCCAGCTAATATAGGTACACAACACTGTTAACACAGTTAATTACTTCATATTTTAGCATAGTTAGCATGATTACCATTGTTAGCAATACTACTGACGAATACCAGCTGAGTCAACCAAGTAACACTTTTAACCCAGTTAATTATTTTGCATTTTAGCATAGTTAGCATTGCTAGCATAATGGCTAAATAGCCTCAGGTAATATAGGTACACAACACTGTTAGCACAGTTAATTACTTCATATTTTAGCATAGTTAGCATAATTAGCATTATTACCATTGTTAGCATTACTGCTAACGAATACTAGCTGAGTCAACCAAGTGACACTTTTAACCCAGTTAATTATTTTGCATTTTAGCATAGTTACCATAGCTAGCATTGTTAGCATAACGGCTAACAAACGTTTGCTAGGTTAACAGAGTAGCACTGACTGCATAGATAACTACTAGAGATAACTACTATAGGCTGCAATACACTCCCATGGCAGAACATTATGCAGGCCTGGCATGGGGATTATGACATCACTCGAGTTCTATTCCTGAACATTCCACATTTAAAAAATGGCAGTTGGTCCAGGTGCAACTGCCACAGTATTGTCTGCCTCTCTTTCACCATTTTTAAACTGTCCTGTTTCAAAAAGTTTAAGTAGTTGCCACATCAAAATTTCACAGCTCACAGTCAGATCCCAGACCTCTCTTACAAAGTTTAAATCAAGTTTATAGGTTAAACGGTTGAGTTTTGATCATTTAAAACTTCAGACATGCACCCTGACCTGTTTACAGTAAGATGATGAAATGTATGGCAAAATCCCATAGACTGTCTGACACCATTTTTAAACTGTCCTGCCTCAAACAGTTTAAGTAGTTGCCACATGAATTTTACACAGGTCACAGTCAGATCCCAGACCTCTCTTACAAACTTTAAATCAAGTTTATAGGTTAAGTGGTTAAGTTTTAATCATTAAAAAACAAAGTGGAGGTTAGAGTGAGGGCAGAGCTCACTGTAGCTGCTAGAGTAGAGCAGTGTACTGTGACATCATCAGCCTGAACATTCCGCCATTCATTTTCAATGGGCCAAAAAGTTGCAGAAAAACGACAATAACGGACGAACGACAAGAGGTACGGTATACAGAATTGTAGGCGGTCTGGTCCAAACTGGGCCGGTCGTTTTAGAGTTGGAACGGTGTCTCTATCTCGAAAGCCTGAGGAATAGTAACGTCTTCAAGATCTGGTTCAGGAGAAGAAGAAGAAGAAGAAGAACTAGACTGCATTCCCGCAGAAAATGCAAAAAGTGTGCTTGCATTTTAGCATAGTTAGCATTGCTAGCATTGTTAACATAATGGCTAAATAGCCCCAGCTAATATAGGTACACAACACTGTTAGCACAGTTAATTACTTCATATTTTAGCATAGTTAGCATGATTAGCATTTTTAGCAATACTACTGATGAATACCAGCTGAGTCAACCAAGTAACACTTTTAACCCAGTTAATTATTTTGCATTTTAGCATAGTTAGCATTGCTAGCATTGTTAGCATAATGGCTAAATAGCCTCAGGTAATATAGGTACACAACACTGTTAGCACAGTTAATTACTTCATATTTTAGCATAGTTAGCATAATTAGCATTCTTAGCATTATTACCATTGTTAGCATTACTGCTAACGAATACTAGCTGAGTCAACCAAGTGACACTTTTAACCCAGTTAATTATTTTGCATTTTAGCATAGTTAGCATAGCTAGCATTGTTAGCATAACGGCTAACAAACGTTTGCTAGGTTAACAGAGTAGCACTGACTACATAGATAACTACTAGAGATAACTACTATAGGCTGCAATACACTCCCATGGCAGAACATTAAGCAGGCCTGGCATAGGGATTATGACATCACTCGAGTTCTATTCCTGAACATTCCACGTTTAAAAAATGGCAGTTGGTCCAGGTGCAACTGCCACAGTATTGTCTGCCTCTCTTTCACCATTTTTAAACTGTCCTGTTTCAAAAAGTTTAAGTAGTTGCCACATCAAAATTTCACAACTCACAGTCAGATCCCAGACCTCTCTTACAAAGTTGAAATCAAGTTTATAGGTTAAACGGTTGAGTTTTGATCATTTAAAACTTCAGACATGCACCCTGACCTGTTTACAGTAAGATGATGAAATGTATGGCAAAATCCCATAGACTGTCTGACACTATTTTTAAACTGTCCTGCCTCAAACAGTTTAAGTAGTTGCCACATGAATTTTACACAGGTCACAGTCAGATCCCAGACCTCTCTTACAAACTTTAAATCAAGTTTATAGGTTAAGTGGTTAAGTTTTAATCATTAAAAAACGAAGTGGAGGTTAGAGTGAGGGCAGAGCTCACTGTAGCTGCTAGAGTAGAGCAGTGTACTGTGACATCATCAGCCTGAACATTCCGCCATTCATTTTCAATGGCGGAAAAGTTGCAGAAAAACGACAATAACGGACGAACGACAAGAGGTACGGTATACAGAATTGTGGGCGGTCTGGTCCAAACCGGGCCGGTCGTTTTAGAGTTGGAACGGTGTCTCTATCTCGAAAGCCTGAGGAATAGTAACGTCTTCAAGATCTGGTCTAGGAGAATAATAATAATAACTAGACTGCATTCCCGCAGAAAATGCAAAAAGTGTGCTTGCAAATATGTGTGCCAACATTCCGCCATTCATTTTCAATGGGCCAAAAAGTTGCAGAAAAACGACAATAACGGACGAACGACAAGAGGTACGGTATACCGAAATGTAGGCGGTCATGTCCAAACCGGGCCGGTCGTTTTAGAGTTGGAACGGTGTCTCTATCTCAAAAGCCTGAGGACTAGTAACGTCTTCAAGATCTGGTTCAGGAGAAGAAGAATAATAAACGGGGAGATAACAATAAGTGTGCTCTGCAAGCACACTTAACTAGACTGCATTCCCGCAGAAAATGCAAAAAAGTGTGCTTGCATTTTAGCATAGTTAGCATTGCTAGCAATGTTAGCATAACTGCTAAATAGCTTCAGCTAATATAGCTACACTGTAAGCACAGTTAATTACTTCACATTTTTAGCGTAGTTAGCATAATTAGCATTGTTAGCATTGTTAGCATAACTGCTACCCAATACTAGCTGAGTTAACTAAGTAACACTGTTAACCCAGTTAATTACTTTGCATTTTAGCATAGTTAGCATTGCTAGCATTGTTAGCATAATGGTAAATAGCCTCAGCTAATATAGGTACACAACACTGTTAGCACAGTTAATTACTTCATATTTTGGCATAGTTAGCATAATTAGCATAGTTAGCATTACTGCTAACGAATACTAGCTGAGTCAACCAAGTAACACTTTCAACCCAGTTAATTATTTTGTATTTTAGCATAGTTAGCATAGCTAGCATTATTAGCGTAACGGCTAACAAATGTTTGCTAGGTTAACAGAGTAGCACTGACTACATAGATAACTACTAGAGATAACTACTATAGGCTGCAATACACTCCCATGGCAGAACATTATGCAGGCCATGGCATGGGGATTATGACATCACTTTAGAGTTCTATTCCTGAACATTCCACATTTAAAAAATGGCAGTTGGTCCAGGTGCAACTGCCACAGTATTGTCTGCCTCTCTTTCACCATTTTTAAACTGTCCTGTTTCAAACAGTTTAAGTAGTTGCCGCATCAAAATTTCACACTTCACAGTCACATCCCAGACCTCTCTTAGAAAGTTTAAATCAAGTTTATAGGTTAAACGGTTGAGTTTTGATCATTTAAAACTTCAGACATGCACCCTGACCTGTTTACAGTAAGATGATGAAATGTATGGCAAAATCCCTTAGACTGTCTGACACAATTTTTAAACTGTCCTGCCTCAAACAGTTTAAGTAGTTGCCACATGAAATTTACACAGGTCACAGTCAGATCCCAGACCTCTCTTACAAACTTTAAATCAAGTTTATAGGTTAAGCGGTTCAGTTTTAATCATTAAAAAAACGAGTGGAAGATAGAGTGAAGGCAGAGCTCACTCTAGCTGCTAGAGTAGAGCAGTGTACTGTGACATCATGAGCCTGAACATTCCGCCATTCATTTTCAATGGCGGAAAAGTTGCAGAAAAACGACAATAACGGACGAACGACAAGAGGTACGGTATACAGAATTGTAGGCGGTCTTGTCCAAACCGGGCCGGTCGTTTTAGAGTTGGAACGGTGTCTCTATCTCGAAAGCCTGAGGAATAGTAACGTCTTCAAGATCTGGTTCAGGAGAATAAGAAGAACTAGACTGCATTCCCGCAGAAAATGCAAAAAGTGTGCTTGCAAATATGCGTGCCAACATTCTGCCATTCATTTTCAATGGGCCAAGAAGTTGCAGAAAAACGACAATAACGGACGAACGACAAGAGGTACGGTATACCGAAATGTAGGCGGTCATGTCCAAACCGGGCCGGTCGTTTTAGAGTTGGAACGGTGTCTCTATCTCCAAAGCCTGAGGACTAGTAGCGTCTTCAAGATCTGGTTCAGGAGAAGAAGAATAACTAGACTGCATTCCCGCAGAAAATGCAAAAAGTGTGCTTGCAAATATGCGTGCCAACATTCTGCCATTCATTTTCAATGGGCCAAGAAGTTGCAGAAAAACGACAATAACGGACGAACGACAAGAGGTACGGTATACCGAAATGTAGGCGGTCATGTCCAAACCGGGCCGGTCGTTTTAGAGTTGGAACGGTGTCTCTATCTCCAAAGCCTGAGGACTAGTAGCGTCTTCAAGATCTGGTTTAGGAGAAGAAGAATAATAAACGGGGAGATAACAATAAGTGTGCTCTGCAAGCACACTTAATAAACGGGGAGATAACAATAAGTGTGCTCTGCAAGCACACTTAACTAGACTGCATTCCCGCAGAAAATGCAAAAAGTGTGCTTGCATTTTAGCATAGTTAGCATTGCTAGCATTGTTAACATAATGGCTAAATAGCCCCAGCTAATATAGGTACACAACACTGTAAGCACAGTTAATTACTTCATATTTTAGCATAGTTAGCATGATTAGCATTGTTAGCATTGTTAGCAATACTATTGACGAATACCAGCTGAGTCAACCAAGTAACACTTTTAACCCAGTTAATTATTTTGCGTTTTAGCATTGTTAGCATTGCTAGCATTGTTAGCATAATGGCTAAATAGCCTCAGGTAATGTAGGTACACAACACTGTTAGCACAGTTAATTACTTCATATTTTAGCATAGTTAGCATAAATAGCATTGTTAGCATTATTACCATTGTTAGCATTACTGCTAACGAATACTAGCTGAGTCAACCAAGTGACACTTTTAACCCAGTTAATTATTTTGCATTTTAGCATCGTTAGCATAGCTAGCATTGTTACCATACCGGCTAACAAACGTTTGCTAGGTTAACAGAGTAACACTGACTACATAGATAACTACTAGAGATAACTACTATAGGCTGCAATACACTCCCATGGCAGAACATTATGCAGGCCATGGCATGGGTATTATGACATCACTCAAGAGTTCTATTCCTGAACATTCTACATTTAAAAAATGGCAGTTGGTTCAGGTGCAACTGCCACAGTATTGTCTGCCTCTCTTTCACCATTTTTAAACTGTCCTGTTTCACACAGTTTAAGTAGTTGCCGCATCAAAATTTCACAGCTCACAGTCAGATCCCAGACCTCTCTTACAAAGTTTAAATCAAGTTTATAGGTTAAACGGTTGAGTTTTGATCATTTCAAACTTCAGACATGCACCCTGACCTGTTTACACTAAGATGATGAAATGTATGGCAAAATCCCATAGACTGTCTGACACCATTTTTAAACTGTCCTGTCTCAAACAGTTTAAGTAGTTGCCGCATGAAATTTACACAGGTCACAGTCAGATCCCAGACCTCTCTTACAAACTTTAAATCAAGTTTATAGGTTAAGCGGTTAAGTTTTAATCATTAAAAAACCGAGTGGAGGTTAGAGTGAGGGCAGAGCTCACTCTAGCTGCTACAGTAGAGCAGTGTACTGTGACATCATCAGCCTGAACATTCCGCCATTCATTTTCAATGGCGGAAAAGTTGCAGAAAAACGACAATAACGGAGGAACGACAAGAGGTACGGTATACAGAATTGTAGGCGGTCTTGTCCAAACCGGGCCGGTCGTTTTAGAGTTGGAACGGTGTCGCTATTTCGAAAGCCTGAGGAATAGTAACGTCTGCAAAATCTGGTCTAGGAGAATAATAATAATAATAATAAACGGTGGGATAACAATAAGTGTGCTCTCCAAGCACACTTAATAATAAACGGGGAGATAACAATAAGTGTGCTTTTTGCAAGCACACTTAATAATAATAACTAGACTGCATTCCCGCAGAAAATGCAAAAAGTGTGCTTGCATTTTAGCAAAGTTAGCATTGTCAGTAATGTTAGCATAACTGCTAAATAGGTTCAACTAATATAGCTACACAACACTGTAAGCACAGTTAATTACTTCACATTTTAACATAGTTAGCATAATTAACATTGTTAGCATAATTAGCGTTATTAGCACAACTGTTACCGAATACTAGCTGAGTTAACCAAGTAACACTGTTAACCCAGTTAATTACTTTGCATTTTAGCATAGTTACCATTGTTAGCATTGTTAGCATAATGGCTAAATAGCCTCAGCTAATATAGCTACACAACAATGTTATCACAGTTACTTACTTCACATTTTAGCATAGTTAGCATAATTAGCATTGTTAACATTATTAGCATAACTGCTAACAAGTACAAGCTGAGTCAACCGAGTAGCACTTTTAACCCAGTTAATTATTTTGCATTTTAGCATAGTTAGCATAGCGGCTAACAAACGTTTGCTAAGTTAACAGAGCAGCACTGACTACATAGATAACTACTAGAGATAACTACTATAGGCTGCAATACACTCCCATGGCAGAACATTATGCAGGCCATGGCATGGGGATTATGACATCACTCAAGAGTTCTATTCCTGAACATTCCACGTTTAAAAAATGGCAGTTGGTCCAGGTGCAACGGCAACAGTATTGTCTGCCTCTCTTTCACCATTTTTAAACTGTCCTGTTTCAAACAGTTTAAGTAGTTGCCGCATCAAAATTTCACAGCTCACAGTCAGATCCCAGACCTCTCTTACAAAGTTTAAATCAAGTTTATAGGTTAAACGGTTGAGTTTTGATCATTTAAAACTTCAGACATGCACCCTGACCTGTTTACAGTAAGATGATGAAATGTATGGCAAAATCCCATAGACTGTCTGACACCATTTTTAAACTGTCCTGCCTCAAACAGTTTAAGTAGTTGCCACATGATTTTTACACAGGTCACAGTCAGATCCCAGACCTCTCTTACAAACTTTAAATCAAGTTTATAGGTTAAGTGGTTAAGTTTTAATCATTAAAAAACGAAGTGGAGGTTAGAGTGAGGGCAGAGCTCACTGTAGCTGCTAGAGTAGAGCAGTGTACTGTGACATCATCAGCCTGAACATTCCACCATTCATTTTCAATGGCGGAAAAGTTGCAGAAAAACGACAATAACGGACGAACGACAAGAGGTACGGTATACAGAATTGTGGGCGGTCTGGTCCAAACCGGGCCGGTCGTTTTAGAGTTGGAATGGTGTCTCTATCTCGAAAGCCTGAGGAATAGTGACGTCTTCAAGATCTGGTTCAGGAGAAGAAGAAGAAGAAGAAGAAGAAGAAGAAGAACTAGACTGCATTCCCGCAGAAAATGCAAAAAGTGTGCTTGCATTTTAGCAAAGTTAGCATTGCCAGTAATGTTAGCATAACTGCTAAATAGCTTCAACTAATATAGCTACACAACACTGTAAGCACAGTTAATTACTTCACATTTTAGCATAGTTAGCATAATTAACATTGTTAGCATAATTAGCGTTATTAGCACAACTGTTAACGAATACTAGCTGAGTTAACCAAGTAACACTGTTAACCCAGTTAATTACTTTGCATTTTAGCATAGTTAACATTGTTAGCATTGTTAGCATAATGGCTAAATAGCCTCAGCTAATATAGCTACACAACAATGTTATCACAGTTACTTACTTCACATTTTAGCATAGTTAGCATAATTAGCATTGTTAGCATTATTAACATAACTGCTAACAAGTACAAGCTGAGTCAACCGAGTAACACTTTTAACCCAGTTAATTATTTTGCATTTTAGCATAGTTAGCATAGCTAGCATTGTTAACATAATGGCTAACAAACTTTTGCTAGGTTAACAGAGCAGCACTGACTACATAGATAACTACTAGAGATAACTACTATAGGCTGCAATACACTCCCATGGCAGAACATTATGCAGGCCATGGCATGGGGATTATGACATCACTCAAGAGTTCTATTCCTGAACATTCCACATTTAAAAAATGGCAGTTGGTCCAGGTGCAACTGCCACAGTATTGTCTGCCTCTCTTTCACCATTTTTAAACTGTCCTGTTTCAAAAAGTTTAAGTAGTTGCCACATCAAAATTTCACAGCTCACAGTCAGCTCCCAGACCTCTCTTACAAAGTTTAAATCAAGTTTATAGGTTAAACGGTTGAGTTTTGATCATTTAAAACTTCAGACATGCACCCTGACCTGTTTACAGTAAGATGATGAAATGTATGGCAAAATCCCATAGACTGTCTGACACCATTTTTAAACTGTCCTGCCTCAAACAGTTTAAGTATTTGCCACATGAATTTTACACAGGTCACAGTCAGATCCCAGACCTCTCTTACAAACTTTAAATTAAGTTTATAGGTTAAGTGGTTAAGTTTTAATCATTAAAAAACGAAGTGGAGGTTAGAGTGAGGGCAGAGCTCACTCTGGCTGCTACAGTAGAGCAGTGTACTGTGACATCATCAGCCTGAACATTCCGCCATTCATTTTCAATGGCGGAAAAGTTGCAGAAAAACGACAATAACGGACGAACGACAAGAGGTACGGTATAGGGAAAGGTGGGCGGTCTTGTCCAAACCGGGCCGGTCGTTTTAGAGTTGGAACGGTGTCTCTATCTCGAAAGCCTGAGGAATAGTAACGTCTTCAAGATCTGGTCTAGGAGAATAATAACTAGACTGCATTCCCGCAGAAAATGCAAAAAGTGTGCTTGCATTTTAGCAAAGTTAGCATTGCCAGTAATGTTAGCATAACTGCTAAATAGCTTCAACTAATATAGCTACACAACAATGTAATCACAGTTAATTACTTCACATTTTAGCATAGTTAGCATAATTAACATTGTTAGCATAATCACCGTTATTAGCACAACTGTTAACGAATACTAGCTGAGTTAACCAAGTAACACTGTTAACCCAGTTAATTACTTTGCATTTTAGCATAGTTAACATTGTTAGCATAATGGCTAAATAGCCTCAGCTAATATAGCTACACAACAATGTTATCACAGTTACTTACTTCACATTTTAGCATAGTTAGCATAATTAGCATTGTTAGCATTATTAGCATTAACTGCTAACAAGTACAAGCTGAGTCAACCGAGTAACACTTTTAACCCTGTAAGGCCTGAACCATGAAAGAATACACAGAAAATTCAGATTTTTTGGAATTCAACTCTTTATTGGTCCATCGCAAAAATTGTAAAAAAAATAATTCAAAAATCTTTGTCCATGTCCGAGAAAAAAAATGTATCATATACGATACAATAGGCTTTAATGCCAACTTAGGGAACCAAACCAACCTCATTTTAGGGAAAAACAAAAACCTTCTTTGGCACTATGGGAACTCAGAGGGCCATTTCCGAACATTTTCTTGGTTTTTCTTTCAATTTTTGAACTGGAGCCTCTCACTTTGTGGTGTGGAAATCGGTAAAACAGTTGCGATTCTTGTTAAAGCACAAGTGAGTCTTGCACTTCTCACAGTAAACATTTGTGAAATGACTCTTGGAGCAGTGCTTGCATCTCTGACGAGTTTCCCATGATGTACAAATGAGTGAATCTGAGCATTTTTTTTATTATTTTGTCAAAATTTCACCATCAAGTAATTAATTAACAATGCATTTCAATTGCTATAGCTAGTTTATGACCTGCACAACACTGTGCGAGGTGTAAAATTCGATTTTGGGCCTGAATTGTACACATAACATAAAAAAAATGAAAGACAGCGCTGAAAACGGCATATAACTGACGCGCCGGATGTATTGCATTATATACACTCGTTTTGCACAACGTGCATCTGCAACATCGTGCAAAAATCTGAACACATCCTTGATTAATAACACAAAGTAAGTGTTCCGATTAAAGTATACACAAGAATATTTCGGAAATTTGTAAACCAACCTTCTCAAAACTTATGATTTCCCTGCCCAGCGCACAGAGAAAATTTCCCCTAGGGCGCAGCCATTTTGAAACGACGCATGGTGCGTTTGTTACCCATCGCTGCCCCCTTGTGGAAGTTTCCGTCATTTGCGGACATGTGGAAAATTACATACAACGGGTGAACTGAGTGATTATTTTGTTTTATGTAGGCGGGGAGAGGTCTCCGAATGTTGTGTATTAAACATGGTACCGTCGGCGTTATAGGGTTAACCCAGTTAATTATTTTGGATTTTAGCATAGTTAGCATAGCTAGCATTGTTAGCATAGCTAGCATTGTTAACATAACGGCTAACAAACGTTTGCTAGGTTAACAGAGCAGCACTGACGACATAGATAACTACTAGAGAAAACTACTATAGGCTGCAGAACATTATGCAGGCCATGGCATGGGGATTATGACATCACTCAAGAGTTCTATTCCTGAACATTCCACATTTAAAAAATGGCAGTTGGTCCAGGTGCAACTGTCACAGTATTGTCTGCCTCTCTTTCACCATTTTTAAACTGTCCTGTTTCAAAAAGTTTAAGTAGTTGCCACATCAAAATTTCACAGCTCACAGTCAGATCCCAGACCTCTCTTTTAAAAAACTTCAGACATGCACCCTGACCTGTTTACAGTAAGATGATGAAATGTATGGCAAAATCCCATAGACTGTCTGACACCATTTTTAAACTGTCCTATCTCAAACAGTTTAAGTAGTTGCCGCATGAAATTTACACAGGTCACAGTCAGATCCCAGACCTCTCTTACAAACTTTAAATCAAGTTTATAGGTTAAGCGGTTGAGTTTTAATCATTAAAAAAACGAGTGGAAGTTAGAGTGAGGGCAGAGCTCACTCTAGCTGCTAGAGTAGAGCAGTGTACTGTGACATCATCAGCCTGAACATTCCGCCATTCATTTTCAATGGCGGAAAAGTTGCAGAAAAACGACAATAATGGACAAACGACAAGAGGTACGGTATACAGAATTGTAGGCAGTCTTGTCCAAACCGGGCCGGTCGTTTTAGAGTTGGAACGGTGTCTCTATCTCGAAAGCCTAAGGAATAGTAACGTCTTCAAGATCTGGTCTAGGAGAATAATAATAAACGGGGAGATAACAATAAGTGTGCTTTTTGCAAGCACACTTAATAATAATAATAAACGGGGAGATAACAATAAGTGTGCTTTTTGCAAGCACACTTAATAAACGGGGAGATAACAATAAGTGTGCTTTTTGCAAGCACACTTAATAATAAACGGTGGGATAACAATAAGTGTGCTCTCCAAGCACACTTAATAAACGGGGAGATAACAATAAGTGTGCTCTCCAAGCACACTTAATAAACGGTGGGATAACAATAAGTGTGCTTTTTGCAAGCACACTTAATAAACGGTGGGATAACAATAAGTGTGCTTTTTGCAAGCACACTTAATAATAATAATAATAAACGGTGGGATAACAATAATGGGCCCGAAATATTGCTCCTTCATTACAAAATCTGACAGAGATTATCTTCAGACCAAGCCTAACAAATTATACATAGCAGTTGTTTGGTCAGTGAAAGCATTGGCATGTCACAGCCAACCAAAATTCATAGTGAAGCTGCCAAACAGAAAGTGAGGTCATATCACAGGAAGGACTTGATATATGCCAACCAAACTTGATAGACACATTTGCTAGAGGGAACTGTTATAGGAAAAATTATACAGGTCATTTTTTTCTAATTTTTAACATGTTCTGATGACATTTTTTCCCATGTTCTGATGGGATATTAAAAGTTGGTGTTGGTGTGTCATGTAGTCTACAAAGTGACATAGTATTGCAAGAAAAAAAGAAAAGTTGTGTTTGCATTTCCTCTTGACCAATGGAATTGGCATTTTTATGTAAGCCAACTTTCAGGGCTCGTAGGTTGAGAATATGACTAACCATCTCATTTTTTTTCCTCAACATGTACTTTTACTCATGGACTATGTATATTTAAAATTTTGATAAAGTGAGTGCACTGCATTCATCACCATATGAGAACAAAACAGTTTCTTTTTCATTGCTTTAAAAAAAAGGTTTGTTTGAAGGAATATAGTAAGTCTTCAATAGTGTAATTTCAATGTAATAATTAGACAACTACACAGGGTTCCAGTGTTCACACAGGGTGCCCCAGTGTTCTCATCCATCATCTGTCTCATCTGTCTTACATTGTATTGGCCACGCCTACCAGGAAATAAGGTAATATATGTGTTTATTGTGCTTGGACACATGATCAATTTTAACATACTCCTGCTAGGCAGTTCATCAGATTCACCTGAAATTTGGAATACATGATAGAGATGTTGCTGATGGTAAATTGGGAAGGAATGTTTGATATGTTGAAATAGCAAGATGATGAGATTGATGAGATGATGATGAATCATGTTATTAGATATTAGAATTACAATGACATCGAAACACCCAATATCAGTGTCTGGCATAGTGCCACCATCTGGCAGAGCAGGAAGTGTGCCAGAAATTCACAATGCTTTGCGGAGTTGTACTGAAACTTTACAAAAAATTGGATATCATAATTATGATGATAGGTACATGCCTAATGCACATGCCTGGTGTAGCGCCATCAGCTGGCAGTAGAAGATTTTTTTTTTTTCAAATTAAAATTTATCAGATTAATGCCCTGTGTATGTGATACCATCATTCTGACTGTAACGATCAAAAGTTTCTCGAATCAGAAGCCACGGGTGGACAGAGAAGTAAGAATAACCTTCAAGGCACAAACCACCACTTACAATGCAGGGCTTATTTCAGGTGACATGTCGGATTACAAACCAGCATCATACAGTTTACGGAGCAGTATCAAAGATGAAAAGCAGTGTTGTTGGGACAAAGTTGAAGCTGTTTTTACGGAGGGTGACCCAGCAGGGATTACGAACATCACAGGCTTTAAAAGGGGAAAAAACATTCTTTGATGAGTGTGAGTAAATCCCTACTGAGTGAACTAAATGCTTTCTATGCTCATTTTGATGCTAAAGATACAGTAGATCTGATACAAGCTGCCATGAGATGCTAGTGGAGACACACCCTTTTGCGTCATGAGATAAATGTGAGGAATGTCTTAGAAAAAGGTTAATTGTAGGGTTAGGGTTAGGGTCTACCAGAGTTCTGAAATCCTGTGATGTTCAGCTAGCTCCTGTATTTACTTATATCTTCAACACATCATTGGATTAAGAGACAGTTCCTACTTGCTTCAAGCAATGCATTATTGTTTCAGTCCAAAAGTCCACCATGTCTACATGACCATCAACCAGTGGCCCTAACATCTACAGCGATAGTCACACCTCCATCATTAAGTCTGCAGATGACACTGTGGCTTTGGGGTTAATCAGCATCAGCAAGAACTCCTGTCATCCTGGAAATGGATTGTTTAAACTACTGAGGTGTAGAAGATGCCTATACAACCACCTGGCTAGAACTGAAAGACTCAAAAAGAGTTTCTAACCTCAGGTCATCCGGACCATGAACACACACCATACTGACTTTGCACTCATCCCCCAACACATCCCCCACTTAGCACACACACCACTCCACCACCACTACACCCCCCCCCCCCCCACACACACACACACACAAAAAGAAACACCCACAACACACACTTAGCACTTTTTCTCACCCACTGACAATCACTGCATTCACCTGCCTTACCCCCCCCCTCCACAATCACCATGCCTTTCTGTGCACCGCAGCTCCTTTCCTCCATCAGGCATGACCCCTCACCACCACACAAAAACACAGTTGTCGCGCACCCCTGCCATGCACGCACGCATACAGCCAAGCCCCACCACAACTAGATGTCATCGGAGGCCCCCCCACATGCACACACAGCACACAGCCCTTGCTTCCCTCTTGACACACGCACACACACACAGCATGCAGGACACAGCCCTTGCGTCCCCCCTCCACACACATGTGGGTGTGGGGGAGCTTTGACAATTGTGTCCTGCGTGCTGTGTGTGGATGTGTCACAGCCCACCAACCACTAAATCACAGTCCTGGCACTGGCAGACCCTCTGTACAAAACAAAGTGAAGTACGAGGGGCTAGTTTACCAGGCTAGTAAAAGGCCCTCCCTCTTGTTTTTCCTATAATAACCACTATAGGGAGTCAAGTGACATTTTTACTGTTGCTATGCACTACATTGACAACTGTGATAAACACATCACCACTGTGAAGTTTACACCATTGATGTACCATACAAAGAAATTATTTCATGGTAAATATAGCTTTAAGATATTAGTAAAAAATGTTTAAAAGAATTATGTTTTACTCGATATTATAGTGTTGTATAATAGAAGAATAGTCAAGTCTGCAGTTTGAGAACATGTTATTCATGAGGAATGTATTTGTATTTTTAAATCATAGCTTGGGGGATAAAATGCCCCATACGCTGTGGGGTTACTATTACCCTGGTAAACCAGCCCCTCGTACTTGTATGTTTTGTACAGAGGATCTGGCGCTGGTATCATTCAGAACGCCGGTTGTAGGCAGAATCCTTCCTAGCCAAGACAGCACACAGATTGAGTGTTTGTGAGCATTCGTAAGTGTTCGTTATTAGTTCGTTAGTTTACGTAAATGTGTGGGTAAAGGCAGATCCAATCTTTTAAAATTTCTGCAGAGTCCATACAGCACAGCCAGACCCTCCATACAAAACAAAGTGAAGTATTTCCATTTGGGTGCCCTAAGCACAAATGCTTTTTTTTTTTTCATATGATGCCATCACCAACAGATGATGCCATATGATGTCATCACCAACAGATGATGCCTTTGGGCTATGAACATGAAAAAAATTGCAACACTTGTTAACACAGTCTGAACAGGGCTAGTAGCCTAGGAGCTAACATTATAAAGTTTGTTGGCGGTAAGTTTATTGCCTAGCACGGGCTACAAAATAAACTTTTTTATTATTATTTATTGAAAACACTGTCTTATCTGCAAGCGATGCGTGGGCCGCATCTCACTTTCTCTACTTTTTTCCTTTTTCCGCTGGCAACTTTTTAAGGTCATGTCCAAATAGTTGTCTGCCAAACTTAAATTGAGAGTAAGCCATAACTGAACAGATCACTGGCAGGTGGATGAGGGGGGCACCAGGAGGAGAATAGAGAAATGACCGCAAAGGAGATTCACCTTTTTCTGAAGCAAAGTGGCCTGTGTTGGTTTTGTATTGTTTATAAATATTAACATGCCTTGCACATATTTTGTATATATTGTTACTACTACCTAGCCTAGGTATTTTTTTCACAAGCCTGATTTTTTGGTGATGCCCCGCAAGCACTTGGTGCCCTACATACTGTCCGTAATGTGCGTGTGCGGAGCTACGGCACTGAGACTAGTGTTAGTACATTACAAAAATAACACAGGTCTCAATATCAAATTAATAGTTTTGGACCTAATGTAGTCTACCAAGGTGGTATGATTAAATGTCTACAGTAAACATAGAAGAAAATGCTCACTTGAGATCATTTTTCTATGTTTAGCATAAATATTTAATTTTACCAGCTTTACTAGCTTCATTTTTGCTAGCTACATTTTAGTTTACTGATGGAACATTTTCAAATAGATCTATACGAAAATGGGGGAAAATGCCCCTTTTGTGCAAAAATACTTTTTGTTAAAAGGGTCCTTCCATCGTTATTTTTATTCATATTTCTGTGTCTCCACTATGGTTGAATGCATCGTGCGTCATTTCTGTGAAAAATTATGTCCTAGTTCTCTTGTTTGACGCCGTTTTCTGTAAACTAGAACAGGTCTAGTGGTTGAATGATTGGCTTTTCCGGTGTCCCTCGTGAATATCCATGACATGTCAATAAGGCACCTCTGATTGAGCAAATTCGCTGTCTTTCGTTCACCTAGCTTCTGTCCACTGTTCTCAATAGATGTGAGCGTGCCATACATGGCTCTGGGCGGTGCTTACGACCTAGTGACGTAGATAGGTTTAGCCTGCTCTGATCCGCTCGTTTTGGTTAGCTTGACCCTTCAATGACCAGTAAAACCATGAGGATCGAATTTCACGTTTTGGAATGCTGCGTGCATATACTACTTGTTGTGACCCACCACATTGTAAATAGAGCCACTAAAAGTGGTTTTTGACGGAAGGACCCCTTTAAATTACTGATTCATCATAAATGTCTGACCATTTTAATATTTGGTTTATAGCTACCCCCACTGTCACCCAAAACTAGGATAGCAAATCAAGCCACATTTTTATTTTGTTTTGGCGTACCGTCACATTTATATATATATATATATATATATATATATATATATGATGTGTATATGCTGCTGGAGTCCTTAATTTCTTTCAGGATAAATAAAGTATTTCTACTACTACCACTTTCACACACACACCATCCCACTTGTCCCTTTCTTCCTAAAGCACATTTCCTTCACATTGCAAAGATATCACTGCTAAGTAATAGCTGTGAATTGAGTTGCAGTGTACTGTCAATATACAATATAAAGCTTGTATAATTTAGCATGCACATATCAGATCTTTACTATAAATCTATTAGATGGGCAGCATGCCACGTCCTTGCACCACAGGTGCCTAGGCCCGTCATTGCCGATTGCAGCTGTATTTTACCTTGAAGCCATATAGTTATGCATTTATTATGAGATTTATTTATTATTTATATTTTCTAAACATTAATTTTGAGTTTACACAGCTCTACATCTTAAATGCAACATTTTATTAAAACAACTTGAATAGCAGAAAGTTTCACCTATCTGTTCATGTCTGGTACATTAGTTTGATTTAATGCACACAGGGGAAAAATACCATTATATTACCAATTGATCAATGGGAATTACCCATGTACAATACACAACCAATGGAAAAACTCAACTCAGATTTTTATAGTGGGCTATAATATTTTTCCTAAGGGGAGCATTAAGACCCAGTGGAAGACCCAGTATAGACATTTTCCACTCAGAGAAAGCCTGACTGGGCCATTTCAGTGTGATCATAAGCATGACTCTGAAGTCACAAAACAATTGGCACTTTTTTCCCAATAAAGTGCATATATTTTTCAACTATCCGGTTTCTGCTCATCCTGAGCACTCTTTTTTGTTGATTCTTATGTGTGTTGTTTACATCTTGATTCATAAAGGCAGGAGACAGTGCTGCCCAGTGCAGGCCTACTTTACTGCATCTCTTACCAGCTCTTTTGCAGTGAAGTGTCCATTTGCACCATCAGATTTCCTCCTGCATATAGACCCAACATTTACATGAAACAAGCCTGCACTCCTGGAAAAAGTTCTCTGGTGACTGGTGGCCTGAAAATCCTTGATCAACACAGTCATAACTTACAATATTTTCTGAGAAACCCTATTGGTTTTACAATGTATAGAAAGCCAGGTTCAAAAATCTTGTTTTCGTTAAGATGTTAAGATGCCTTTATATAAAAATGTCATCAGGATTTAATTAAGCCAATGGATAATAAGATAAAATAATGCCCAACCATAGTTTTTTTCTTCCCTAATAGTAAGGTATATTCTAAGATGGCAATATCAGGGTTTATCAGGCTCACACATTGACGTTGACTTGCCTTCACAGTCTTGACCTACTAACCTGTAAACACCTACTACTGTAAACACCTACTGCCTACTAAGAGTCTTTGGGAAAGTGGAAGCAGTGTGTAGTCTTCTCAAGCTCATCCCAGTGTCGATGCCAATGTTCAGAGATATCAATGCATTAAATGCATAACCAGACAGAAGTAAATGTGGCATTTCATAGGCTTACTAAAACAATGCTGTGATGAATTCATGGTGTTAGCAAACAAAATGTTACATGAACAAGGTTTTTTCCAGCGCACCAAAGACATTTTTCTGCCAGAAAGTCCTTACCCAATCCAATCTTAGGATGACTGCCTAGACTCATGACAATAATAGTATGAAGAAGTTAAGTGTAAGAGACAGGACGAAACTAAAATGCTAAGTGTTCCCTAAAACAACAGTATATTAGAATAAGGTGTGTTGTCAGGAAGGTTTGAATCACTTATACCAAAATACTCTTCCTGAGTGCACACGTATCTTGTGCTTTCTCTAGCTTTGTTGAGTCTAGCATAGACATATTAATTCCTTTCCAGAGCAACGTCATTACTCCATCATAATTGCATGCCAGAGAATAAGGAGTCAGAGCACAGAGCTGTAGTGCAAAACATTGAAGACAATTTTTTATTTTTTTTTCTTCTTTTCTTTTTTTATCGTTCACAGTTAACACAAGCAACTGCTGTTTTTCTTAAGAACTCTGTCCCCGTCCATACCTCTTTTTTTTTAAATTTTGTAACGTCCATCTCCAAAAAAGGAGCTCCCATCCGATTTCTCCAGACCATTTCCACTGATTGTACCTTTGTTTTCTTGGTTTGACGTATTTCCTACGGTTGGCGTTTTTAAGTGGATTGTTGTACATGCTTTAGATAGCAAGGCAGAAGGGCTGAAAGAGGCGTTAGGTGGACAACAGGATTTGGGACGTTAAAACAAAAAGAGCAGAGACACAAAATAAGACTTTCACATTCTGTTCACAGCAAAAGGAAAATAGCAGAAAAGTAATTTAAAGGGAACAAAACACCAGACACCATTTAGTGTGCACTGACTGAAACTATATTTTAGATATGTCAGTGTGTGGGTGTGTGTGTTCATAACACCCTAGTTCCACCTAAGCACATCTGAGTAGAGTTGTGTCCCACACGCTCAGGAAAACAAAGGTGTGCATGTGAGCAAATGTGACTGCAAGTGTCACGTGCGAGCATACACGTTCCATTGTGTCTGTAGGTGTGAGGGAGAGATGGAGAGAAAATAAGTTCACAGCCTTCTGTGCAATCAGAGAGCAATGCAACTCAAAAGTGATATGTGCAAAAAAAAAAGGTTCCACAAAATCCTTCTCTACCAAGAAACAAAAACTGAAATGATGGCTCATACTTGAAGGTTTCTGTTCCTTTTCCTTAAGTACCTCTGCAGCAGCATGTCATAGTTTGGCACTTCTCACACAGGAAGGTGAAATACTAACACACCAAGATGCCATTTGTTAGTAGAGAAGAAAAATAAATGTGCGGGCCAGTACGCTTTCTAAAGGCAGAAACAAACAAGGAAGGCAACGGAGTAACTTTGCTTTGCACAGCCAGTTGGATCAACTGTTGCACAAAGACCAAGGCCAAAGCAGTGTTTAACTAGGGTTTCATGAGGAAAAGACTGGACAATTGTGAAATTCTGGCGTGCTACTTACTCACAGAGTGAAGCGACTGTTTGGCAGCAGTTTTTTTTTTTTAGAAACAGCTGGACAGCTGCTGCTGATGCCTGATGTGCTATAAGCTGCTCAGTGTTACCAGCACTTGATTGTTTGCATGAGGAAGATGACTGAAAGGTGTGGCTGTGCTCAGATATATGTGACAGAAAAAAGACAGGTCTTTATCTTGTCTAGTACATAGAAGAACATGAGCAGACATCGCCTATTTCCTCAATCAAGCCTCCCATCTCATTCAGCACCCTATTCGTGAACCAGAGTTGGTTTAGTGCACCTGACAGCCTCTCTCTCTCTGAGCAGAAGACAACATGCACAGTGGGTACAGGAAGGCAGCAAGAAAGCAAGAGACAAGAGAATAAATAATTTAAAACTTCTAGCTTAATAAAAAAACACCCACCTCTGCACTTTTTCACTCCATGAAATTTGATTCTGCTTTCCAAACTGTTACACAATGGAAGGACACGCCCACACACACACACCTCTTTGTGTTTTCTGAAGTTGCCAAAGACACACTCTAGTGAAAGATATGCGTGATTTCTCTGATTCAGTTAATCTTGTTTTCGATTGATTTTAACTGAGGTGTTGTGGAAAAAAAACACACTGTGAAGCATTGGGACCAAACAAATACTGGATGTTTACCTAAGCAAATCAGTGCCAACAAAGGCCTTAATTCCTTTAAATATAGTCCTTGAAAAAACCTAGCACATTTTGTTGACCGGTATTAGTAGCTGATGTCAGGGAGTGTGTGGAGAATGTGGTCTTGATGCAGATGCAGTTTGTGGCAAAAAGCTTATGTTTTCAAATGGCTAATGAATGCTAACACTTGGTGCAAAGTGTTGCTAAGCGCAGAGGTCTGTGATAATGGACTTGGATGAGAATTGAATGAGAATTACAGAAAGACAAAGATCCCTCTGCTGGTGAACACTTGTAACTGCGTTTGATGGATGCACCAGTTGTTTTCCAGTTTTGTTATGGGAGTAAATAACAAAAAAAGCTGGCGAAATGAATAAAAAAAGGTCCAAAATCCTGTTGCCCACTCTCAGGAATGGAACAAATAACACTGAAAATCAAAAAAAGGTCTTGCCTTAAACGTTCTTTTACTGAAGCCGGCAGTTCTTTCTTTCACTCATCAGCTTTTGTTTTTTTTCTCCCCAACCAGTCAGTCAGTACCTTACCCTCTCCTCCCTCTATCCTCTCATTCTTTCTGTCCCCTCGTGCGGTCTTAACTGCTCTCCTGGTGTGTCTCGTTGTAGTCCATGATCTTCAGCTGCTTTTGCCGGGGCCTTGCCGCGCTGCTGGACGAGCCCACCCCTGGCCTTTCTCGACTGCTGGCCCTTTGCTGGGCGTCTGCCTGCGCCTGTTTAACAGGGGAGGACCAAGGCCCAGGGCCCTGCACACCGGCTATAGAGGCAGAGGGAGGAGGTGGGGTTGAAGGGTTGGCACCGCCCTGGCCTGGGCACCACTGCTTAGGCTGCTGCTGCTGTAGCAGCTGCTTCTGGGGAGTGGGGCTTGGTGACGGTGAGTTGGTCCTGGATGTTGGAGGTTCCATGCACAGCTCGGTCTTCAGATCCTGGGAGAGGCTGGTAAGGCGGCGTGGGGAGGCATGCGCACGGCCTCCCTCTCCGCCCGGTCCTTCCTCCCCCTCTCCTCCTTCCCCACCACCTCTCCCTACTCCTCCAATGCCTTCATCCTCCTCATCCTCTTCCTCCTCTCCGCAGCGGCTCTCGCTCTTGTTGCGGAAGAGCTCGCGCGCCCGCATTCCGAGGAAGCTCTTGGCGCTGGGGTAAGAGCCCACAGTGAGGGGGGCGTCATGGGGGATGCCGCGGGGAGGGAGGCCCAGCAGCGGGGGCTCCAACAGCGGAGGGGGCTGGGTGCCATCTCGGCTGCCGTTTACAGAATTGGTGACTGAGGAAGAGGTGGAGGAGGAGGAGGAAGAGGAGGAAGCAGAAGAGGGGGAGGAGCAGGAGGATGGCGAGGGCTTGGCCTTGGGTTGCCCTGGTGATAAAGTGCTGACATTGCCGTTGCGCGGGGGAGGGCTGGCCTGGGCGCCCTGGCCCTCTTTGGTGGAGGCCTTGGCTGGACCATCAGCAATGGAGACACTATGGCAACACACACACACACACACATTAATATAAATATTAATATTAAGTTGTTAATCACAAAAACAGCACGTGTTGGGCTAGACAAAAGAAAAAGATGTTGATGTTTCAGATGGTAAGACAAAGGTGTAGTCACAGGCACTAAATCGGCCAGCCCCAAGGAAATCAGTGAAAAGCTTTATCAGAGCCAACCAACAGCACTGTTGAACAATCTTAGGTCCATTTGTTGGAGACTGGAACGTGAGAAAGTGGCATTACGCGCATAAGTGATGGACAGTTCAGTATAATCCTTCCAAAAGAATTAATTGTACAGCTTTTGTTTTGTAAGAGCAATTACGTATGTTGACACAAAACTGCATCTTGTTAGACCTGTTTTAAGATTTCCTAGCATCCCTTCAAACTAACTGTTACATTGTTAACCAGGATATGTGATTATAAACCGATGGAAGTCGATTTTGCTCACTTGTTATTGTAGAGAATTTTTTGTCCATACATGTATCACACACAGACTTATTTCACTTGTTTCCCAAAAGGCAAAGCATACCATAGAGTACAATTCAATGAAAGAATCATTTGGAGGTTACTTTCAGGTACTATGGCCACCAATGCTATGAAACTGGACATGTATTTTTTGAATTAGGTCATCGGTTGATGAAGTTGATCCCAATTTTGCTGAGCACTGGATCAGCGAACATACAAAGGTACTCCTGTGAGTAACAAAGCTATTGTGGCTACCGATGATTCTATTAAAATATGTGGACGATATGGGACATCCAAAAGGCAAGAAAGTAATCTGAAGAGTGAGAGCTCGGCACATAGTGTTGAACATTGTGGGCTACTAAATTGATGAATGTGAATACCTAGGACCACCCTTTCTGCATTTTGTTGTGGTCAAGAAATTCCTCTGTGGAAAAAAAGCCAATGTGCCACCTTTTGTCTTTTGCTTAAGTCCAAAATGCATATCTTGGCAAAATGAGGTATCCCTTAAGCTCAACACCATTCCAGTGGAACAAGTAGCTTCCACTAGCTTCCACACAAACACTTTAGCTGAGAACAAGAGTATTTAACACTGAAATAATGAGGGGGGCATTTAAATGGACATAGTATCTGTGTGTGTCGGTGTGTGTGTGTGCCTGCATATAAGGTACCTAGCCTCTGTGGGGCCATAGATGTCGATGTCTGCACCAGCCGAAGATGTGTTGGTGTTGGTGGGAGCCTCCATCTCCAGCCGGCTGTAGAGCTGCAGCAGTTCAGCCTGGAGCGCCTGTGTCATGTCCCGCTGTGCCTGGCACCTGCTCTCTGAGGCTTGAAGTTCCCCTCTGAACAAACACAAACAAACACACAGTGTTTCATTAGTGTTAAAGTTAAATTTGTTAATAGAATAAAATAGAATAGAATAGAATGCCTCTTGTGTCACTGTACACATGTACAATGTACACTATACGCGCAGTGCAGACATGACTGTAGAATATTTGCAACATATATTTACAGCATACAGTAAAAAATAAATAAGTATTTGTGCAAAGCAGGATAATAATAGAAGATGGCGTGGAAAGAGGTGCACAATTTTAAGGTAGAGATTGATTGCACATTGAATTAATATTGCACATTGCAATTATTATTACACAGTTGTAAGATAGAACACACAGAGAGGAAGATGTGTTTGAGGTTCCCTGGGCTAGGACATTCAGACTGTGTGTATGTGTGTAGTCAGTGCATGTGTAGAAGTTCAAGGTGGTTATGGCTTTTGGGAAGAAACTGTTTTTAAATCAGTTGGTCCTTGTTTTGATGCATCTGTAGGAGTTCCCTGAGGGCAAGAGGTCAAACAGTTCAGAGCCAGGGTGTGGGGGCAGGGAGGAAGGCTGGAGCAGATGAGTGCTTAACTTACCTTAAAACTAAGGGTAAATGAACGAGGTACAAAAGTTTTAATCGGTATATGAAATAGGGCTGAAAGATCTATTGCCATCATATCTATATTGAGATATGGTCATTGGATCTACATTAAGATCTGAACATATTAATATCGTAAAAGATGACAATATTGACAGCATAGTTTCACACGGTTGCCCTGCTTGTACAGCTCAGCCAATCACAAACATATTTTTTCTGCTTTACCCTCAATGTACAGCTAAGTCAACCACAAATCTGATTCTAACTTGCTGTTGATTGACAGTCATGGTCAGCCAAACAAACATAATTTATTGATGCCTTTATGTTTCTCTTGGCTGTGCGATATGAGAGAGAGAGAGAGAGAGAGAGAGAGAGAGAGAGAGAGAGAGAGAGAGAGAGAGAGAGAGAGAGAGAGAGAGAGAGAGAGAGAGAGAGAGAGAGAGAGAGAGAGAGAGAGAGAGAGAGAGAGAGAGAGAGAGAGAGAGAGAGAGAGAGAGAGAGAGAGAGAGAGAGAGAGAGAGAGAGAGAGAGAGCAGCTATGGTTATTTGATTTGCTTGTGGTGATTTGTTTGTGGTGAGCGTGGTGTTCGTAGTTTAACAGATTCTTCATACTGTACCAGGTGAGTTTTAGGGTAATGAAACATGTTCGTAGTGCTGCTGCCTTTTACAGCAACTGGCTTCTTGCATGTTTTCCATATTGCCGTGATTTGTTCAACGTCCTCCGCGTGATATCCAAAGTACTGTTAGATGACAGATCCTGAGTGTTTCTTTTCGGAACAAGTTTGTCTTCAAATTCCCCCTCGTTTCTCTAACACTTACACTCAGTCACAGATATTAGATCTAGCTGGCTGCACAAGCAGTAGACTACTTGTAAGTAAAACTACTGGTCTTCCTTATTTGCGGGTAGGCCTAGAAGTCAGTCAGGATTGGTCTGTAAACATTAACGCAGGTGCTGCAAACACAAATATGGAGGCCATTAACGTCTATTATATTTTCAATACATGCGATATTAAAAAGAAATATGTATGTCACGCATAAATTGTGGGGATATATTTCAAATATATTCGATACGTCGCACAACCTTACTTACTTGTAATTGAACCCATAGTCATATCGCATCGAAATATTGGGAAAAAATATTGAGATACGCAATTTTGTCCATATCGTTCAACCCTAATATGAAATATGGCATGATAATACAATTCATAAAGGACATCATGCCTGTTATAATCCTTTATTACCAGAATTCAGGATTTAAGGATCGTTTATGGATTTGCCAACACTTGGATCTCACCAGAGTTTAGCTTCCCATGCATAAGACAACAAAAGGGTGTCCAACTCAATACAACTGGATATGTTTGTGTGTGTTTATGCCCCTGTATTTATTGAGCACTGTATCTGTGTGTGTGTGTACAGTACATGTGTGATGTCATAGGCCCTATGCCGTACTTGGCCTGCAGCTTGACGTCTTCTAGGAACTTCTTCTGCTCGGCGATGAGGTGCTCCTTCTTGGAGAGCTGCGTCTCCAGCTCAGCAGCACGCTGCTGGGCCGCCTCCAACTTCTGGGCCTGGGAGAGCAGGTTCTGCCGCAGCCGCTCCGCCTCCTTAGCACTGGCCATCTTCACCATTTGCTTCTCCTACAGATGCAGGCCAGCGGGGCAAAAGGCAGAGGAGAAAAAGAGAGAAAAGAAAAAAGATGAGGGGAAATTAGAACAGTGGGGCTAACATGCAGGAAGTGTGATCTACACAAGGGGGTTTCCAACCTTTTTTGGAAATGAGGAAGACTGAGAATCTTTGTGAAAGGATACCAGTGTTTCTCATACATTGATGAGATTGTGGCAGCCCCTCCATTGTTTGCATTAGAAAACTCCTCTCTTGAAACAAATGAATTAAAATTGGATTACTGTATGTGAGTTAAGGTCAAACGATTATTAGCAAAGATGCTTACACTGAGAGGAGGTTCTGTGAAGAATTTTTAACTGTTGAACGACACTATGACATGTTTCTATAATGCAAATGACCTTTATTTACAGGTAATCATATCAAACTGCATGCCCATTTATGTTATGTGCACTGTAAAGCATGTACTTGATATAAATTTGTAGTCCAGGATTGGTGTACCGATTTTCTAACACAACTAACTAGTGGTGGGCAGTAGAGACAGTAGAAACACTACACATTTTGCCAGTCATAGAGATTTTTATTATACTGGCCTATCACAGTAGGTTATGGTCTCACCAAGTTTTATCCAATGCAGAAAAACATCGCTACAGGTATTTGTATTTTTTCTACAACTGCAGTTTTGCACAATACATTTTCTTAAAGTAACAATCTTGACTATTTGTAAATGTCTTTAAACTATTTTCTGCTCTAATGATGGAAGGTCATAGAACTGAAGGTCGTGGAACTGAAGGTGACGGCCATGTGGAAATTTGTAAACTGTTTTATTTAAATTTACACCCCAAAGTTTATATTGCAATATATGTCTACTATTTATGGTTCAAATTATACCAAAATAACATTTTTTGGCTATATCGCCCAGCCCTACCATTAACACCAGTCTTGGAGTATGTATGTATGTATGTGTGTGTGTGTGTGTGTGTGTGTGTGTGTGTGTGTGTGTGTGTGTGTGTGTGTGATTACCTTAGTGGTGTCAGGGCCTGAGTGCTGGAGCTCCTGCACACACAGCTTGTGGGCCTCTCCCAGCAACAGGAGCTGCTTGCTGAGGAAGCTCATCTGCTGCTGGGTGCTTTCACTTGTAGACAGCTGACACGGGGACAGAAGCAAGAGAGGGAATGCCCCCATTAGACAGGCTTTACATACACAAAGACAAAAAGCATAAAACAAAGCACAAAAAGCAGTGACTTTACATGGTCCCAAAGGACAAAGCTTTAAGACATGTCATACAAACAGAACAAAAATATCAGAGTTCAATGTGGATTAATGTCAGTGCATGGCTGAAAAAGGATGAGTAGTCAGCAAGATGTTGAAATACTTTTCTAGTATGCAAGTGTGCATGTATTGTGTGTCATATCTCAAGTTCACCATGGAGACTGGTAGGGTGATCAGCTGAGTCCTATACATTCTGCTCTCCCCTAGGAGATGGAGACATCCTAGTGTAGGACACTGAGCTCAAGTTCTTAGCACTCCTCTGCTCTGGCACGTCACTAATCTTACAAAAGGGGGCACCTTGGCTAAGTTCAGACTATAACAAGAACAGTCATCCATGAGGGGTGGATAAAGAGATAAAAGCAGCAGGTCAAATAGATTACTAGACAACACCTTGAACAAACAACTTATCTTTTTTGGGTAAATGGTTGGGTAACTAAACTACATAGATTCATATCTATTAATTAGTAAGTGTTCTGATGGAAGAGCAAATGGTTTCATTCTCGTAGAAAAACAGAGCTAGTATTAGTGCTCTTAGACACACACTGTCTGGCTGTAAGGTAAGCTTGATGCAAGGTTGTTACATGTGGTGTCACAACCAAGTGCTAAAGTGCTTGGCAGCAGGAATTAAGACCAGGAAATGCAGGAGGCAGTCATAAAATAGCATTCAGTTGTGTGGGAGGGTGAGAAAGGCAAGGTGGTTGCACGGTCGCGGAGTAATACAGAGGGAGCAAAGGACTGTCAGTTTCAAGTAGACCTGAGAGGAAGGCTGGTGGTCCCTCAAGAAAACACTAACGTCAGGCCTGACAGAGTCTATTGGTCGACCAGTCAACAGCTTGCATATTTTATTGAATTAACTGTGCCGTGGGAAAGCTCCCTGATGGAGACATATAAAGGAAAAAAAATTACTATGAAGAGTTGACAGCAGAGAGGATGGAATGCAAGAGTGTGTCCAGTAGAGGTGGGTTGCAGAGGGTTGACAGGAAGGTCAGTCATTTCATTATTACGGGGGCTTGGTGTCTGTAGTAAGAATTTGCGTAAAACTGTTAAAAAATATCAGAAAAAGCAGCAAATGCTAGCCAGTAGATCTAAATGAGACGAATGTGTTTGGCAGGGAAGCCATAGGTGAGTGTTGCTAACTGCAACTGTAACTTCAGCCAGCTGTCCATGTTAACCTTTGCTGAGTGCCTGTATGGCTCAAAAGTGGAATGTGAATAGCTGTAGGCAGCTGCCAACAGTGTGTGTTACACCTAGGTAGATAGGATTTGGAATGTGGTGTAATCCAAACAGTAGTGGGTTAAAACAAGTTTGTTACGTTTGAACCTCTTCTCAAAAAAGCCATTAGTTGAGAACAGTAACTCAAGGATGGTTGTTTGGAAAGGTTAAAATTTTGTGTAACTAGAGGCTATTGGTGCAGAACATGGACAATCACACCTCACTCCAGTAGATGGCACTAATGCACGTAGTCTGCAAGATGGCACTGAATTCTACAGAGGAAGAAGACTTAGCTAAGTTACAGCCAGGTAGGCTAGGTTTGCCCTCTGAGAATGTGCGGTGTATTGGGCTATTATTGAATTCATGAACTCACACACTGTCAGTGTTTAAGACTTATTTCTGTTAAGGAACATTTCATTTGCTGCCAGATAACAAACTATTATTTATTTGGACAACCTGTACTTGGACAAACTGTAATCTCTTGCTACTTATTCCCCTTACACGGTACCCAAGCAGTAAGAGTTTACTTTAAGACAATGACAGAAGTTGGCAGTCAAGATCTGCTACACTTTCCAAGCTAAATAGAACCAGCAGAAGGATCACGTGACTGCAACGGAATCTGCTTACCGAATCGGGTGCTCACAGGTATTTTTTATATTTCAGAGAACACTAAGGGCACATTAGTGCCAGAAATGTTGCTGAACTTGGTGTCTAGCCATTGTTGGCAGAAGGAGAATTTGGTCGATTTATTTTTCCTGACTGCAGCATGCACTCTCTGAGCATTAAAGAACATGCCAGACAAAGAAGCTGCAAATGACCTGAGGAACACTGGGTAAGTGTTGTCAGAATCAGAGTCAGTTTTATTGGCCAACTATACTTACATATACAAGGAATTTGACTCCGGTAGATGTTAGCTCTCTATACATTCAACATATAGGCATGTAGTAGCATACATTCAATAGACAAATATAAATATATAGACAAATACCATACAACAGAGGCAACAATATACATATAGGCACCTATGTACTGGGTTTGGTAGAAGAACAGCCACCGCCTACAGCTCAACTCGGTAGCATGTCTCTTGCGGGGACATTGGCCACAGATATAACTGGATGGATGGATGTTTTCGAAAAGAAAAAAAAACATGAAACTACTGTAAACAGTAAGACAGAAGGCACGTTTTTCTGATAATGGTGTGTTTATGTTTATATATATATATATGTGTGTGTGTGTGTGTTTGTTGTGTGTGTCTATAAATAAACTCTCAAACAAATGGTAAAAAAATTATTTAAATTAATTATCACAAAACGTTGGTTTGTTAGGTGAAACGGTCATTAAGTTATTTAGCAAAAACTTTTTGCGGTCTCCCACTCTCTCATGGATACTAGCACAGCAGGGGGGTAAAAAGCTTCTATTTGCTACTAGCCTACTAGGGCTACATGCCCACAAAGTTCAGGCGCCATTTTTTGTATGCCTTCTCCTTACTGGGTCCCAAATACCTCTATCACGTTTGGTTGACATATGTCAAATCCTTCCTGTGATATGACCTCACTTCCTTTTGGCAGTTTTGCCATGAATTTTGGCTGGCTGTGATGTGCAAACGGTTTCACTGACCATGAAATTTGGCTGACTGTGATGTGCAAACTGTTTCACTGACCAAAAAATGCTAATTTGTTAGGCTTGGTCTGAACATCATCCCTGCCAAATAGCTTTCGAATGCCCCCTCCATGACACTGAGCCGGCCACCATCCGTGCCCAGGGACATGCCTTTACCCTGTACTTTCCCAATCTCTACCATCCATGCCGGAGTGTGTGTGTGTGGGTATGTGTGCGAGTTTTGTATGAGTATGTATGTATGTGTGGATGCGGTGAGTTGCACGAGTGTGTGTGCTGTGTAGGAAAGTGTGTATGCATGTATTTGTGTAGCAGTGTTGTGTAGGAGACTGAATATATATGTGTGTGTGTTGTGTCGGAAAGAGAAAGAGTGTGAGTGTATGTATGCGTGTGTGCCTTTCCCACCATACCTTGGCAGTGAGCTGGTTGAGCAGGTGTCCTGTGTGGCACACCTTGTTGTTGGCTCTTTGAAGCTCCGCCTCCATCTCCCCCATTTGCTTCTGGCATTCTTGCAGTTTGCTCTGGGGAAGGAGAGGGGCGCGCACACGCACACACGCAGGCAGGCACGCACACACGCACGCGTGCGCAGGCGCACACACACACAAATACCACAATAATGTTAATAATATTTTTTCACAAAAATCTCCTGACAACTGTTGCTCAACAAAATCAACTCTGACAAAGTAAGGGAGTAATGCCAAGATTTTAATATACCTTCTAAAAACCATGGCAATTGAAGGCGAGGACAATTTTTGGCTTGACTTATAACGTAATAACAGGTTATTACATTCCGTTAATAATTCTATCAAGACTGGTTAATTCTGTTTTCTCTGTTATTATTATCACTATAATGCAGGATTCGTTTCACAATAAATGCCAAATAAACAATCTGACGTTAAGAATAGTAAGTAAACTTGGCTTATACTTTGCTGACGACTTCTAAGCTGAAAGCAATAGCAAGATGCACATTATGCTTGGTAAGAAGTAGCAGCCCTGGTGCTCTACACGCGGTGGGAGCAGCATCCCTGGGTACAAGCCCTGTGTGTGGTGTACTTGAGTGTGGGCATAAAGCAAGAAATAATTCCATGCCTAAAATTATACAAATGTTTCCAAGTTATTTTCTAAAACTCCTTGTTTGGTGCCTTGATTGTGATTGGATGAATCAAGCCAGTGTAAAGGAAGTATAACCTTATAGGTCGTTCTCATAACATTTCATTACAAATCTCCATATTACTCTGCAGCTTCCCTCAATTAAAAGAACCATTACAATGTATCACTCCATGTGCATAATTTGTTTCATTGGCTGTGGAGCTCTTGTGTGCTTGCGTACAGCGTTACCAAGCAAGCTTGAAGAACTTACGAACTAAAAATGTAATGTGGTAACAGTTTTAGGATAGCACAAAATTACTCAAAGCCAGTCGGTAATGCTGGTTTTACCACGGCTAAGGGGGTCTAACGACACTCCGCTCCATGTTGTGTCTAACAACACCCTTAGCCATGGTTAAAAACCAGCGCCCCTCCCTGCCACTCGTGGTTTATTGCTTACATAACTACCTACTAGCAAATGTTAAATGTCCAACGCCTGATTTCAGGCACCATCTTTCAGCCCTATGTGTTAGTGTATACAGTGGCGGCTGATGGGTACCTGCAGCTCCTGGTTCTTGGTGTAGTGGTCGTCACGGCTCTGCTGCAGCTGGCGAACCTGGCTGTGCAGTCTGGTGACGAGGGTCTCGCGGTCATCCCACAGCTGCCGGTAGCGCTGTTGTTCCACGGCCAGGCTCTCCCGCAGAGACAGCATCTCCACACCCTGCAGGTTAAGTTGCTCCTTCTGCAACACACAACCACACACACAACCACACACACACAACCACACGCACGCACACGCACACACACACGCACACACACACACACACACACACACACACACACACACACACACACACACACACACACACACACACACACACACACACACACACACACACACAATTAGATGCTGTAGTGGTAACGATACTTTTCAGGAATGCTTCAGACAGAAACTCCTACACTGACCTGAATTAGCACTGGTATTTTACCTGAGAGAAAAAAACAAAACAAACAAACAAACAAACAAACAAAAAAAACACACACATTCTTACACCCACCCCCATGCACACTCTCACACCTCAGACACAAACAATGTTGATTTTCAGTACCATTACACATGAGACCTGCAACTTATCTTCTCACTCCCTTGACTGTGTTTGGCTGAAGAAGCTTGCTGAAAACCAGCAACACATCAGCACAACCTCATCAGTGCGTGCCAAGGCTTCCCTCACGAACAATAATAATAATAAAAATAAAATGAGGTTACCATGGCGTTGTTCTGCTCCTCAAGTGCAGTGGCGTTGATGATGCGGCGCAGCAGGCGGCGGTTGCGGACAGCGTGCTGCTCGCGTTTGTAGCGCTCGTACAGCAGCTGGTTGTGCAGCAGGAGCAGCTGGCTTCGCAGTGTGTGCAGCTCGTCCAGAGGCGCCGAGCCTGAACGCACGTGACCACGCACAAGACACGTGTCCAGAGCACCCCCAGAGAACCAGAGTGCCCCCACATGGTCAGGACACAGCACAACAGGACAAAGGAGTTATCGTCGTCCATGGGAGAGTGTTAAGACAGGAGAGAGCGAAAGACAGAGATGGACAGAAACAGAGAGAAAGATGAAGAATAAAAAAAACAGAGGTAAGTTGTGCAACACCCTTATAAAGTTAAAAAAACAGCATTGGTGGGTGGTGGGATACGTGTGGAGTGAATATACTGAGGAGGAGAAGAATAATGGAGATGATGAGATGATGAAAGTAAAGGGCACAGAGAATGGGTGTAACGTCACATAGACAGAGCAGACAAACTAACTGAGGGTGTGTGGCTGTGATTAGGAAGATGGCTTACGGCTCAACAGACCTTTTACAGCTGTGTGTGTGTGTGTGTGTGTATGTGAGTGAGTACACTGGTATGCATGCTTATCCATACATGTGCTTATGTCTCTGTAATTGATGGCATGCATATTCATCTTCATTTAGCTAGGCTGAACTGCAACAAACTGAGTGCTTATGTCACAGCTAAAAATAATTACGTTCAGTACTGACTTAGATGTGTAGGGAATTGGAGAGATTTCAAAAACAAACTGGTTGGTAGTGGGCAAAAGGCAGAGGCCTTTTCATAGGGTGTGCTCACATCCTAATGGAATGTACATGGTTTCTTTTTTTTTTTGAGGTTGCAGTTCATGACCTGACAACTCACAAATAATCAATTTTCCAGAAAAGTGGAAATTTTACAGACAATTCCATGTTAAACTTTCAAGTTTGGTCTAGTTATCTGGTTCAGAGTTCACAGGTTTGGTGTGTGTTTTGAGAGATGGGAATATGGCAAAACAAAGGACAACACTCACAATGATGCTGTTTACCTCCAAAGTGTGTCCAGTCAGCTGATTTGCTTGGCAAAGGTAATCTGGAAGACATTGTGAACATCGTCAGAGAGCAGGAGGAGGGGAAAGGGGTGGCAAGGAAAAGGGTGAGAAGGACAGGAGAAAAATGCAGACAGAGGAGTTTTAATGCTGTATTAAGAATTTGAAGTAAACAGGATGGCAGGATGGGTCAGCAAAGAGGAGTCCTAAACAAAGCACAGTGGTTTAAAAGCACACAGATACTCACAGGGGAATACATGGGGTTTGGTCTGTCCAACTCAATTACAGACCAACCCTTAACATTTTGGCCAAATCAGGTCTTTGGCATAAGGTGGTCGAAAAAGTGTGATTGATTAAATAAGACAGAAAGATAATGAGCGAAAGAGGGAGAGAGAAAGAGGCAGGGAGGGAGACAGGGAGAGAGAGAGAAACAGGAGGGAGGAGTGAAAGGTCCAATTGTTACGTGTTGTTGCCATGGCTTTTGTGTGCATCTTGTGCTGAGTGGGTCCTCCACAGTGCAGCGTGGGTGCGAGGAGAAACAATGGCGGCCGTTGTGTCAGACACAGGGGCAGTCCAGCAGGTCAGAGAGTCTGGAGACTAGCCCATGAGTGCTTGGCGCACACACACACATAATTCTACCCACACACACATTCCTGCCTTGGAAACCAACTTAGTGTTTCACACAGTTCAATACAGACGCAGACACCCACATACGCACATATACACACAAACAATGCCCTTAGCATTGTCAGAGAGGATATGGCATGCCACTTAGTTTTGGTGTATGGATATACATGTGTATGTGTTCCTGTGTATGTGGTTCTGTGTATGTGGTTCTGTGTATGTGGTTCTGTGTATGTGGTTCTGTGTATGTGGTTCTGTGTATGTGGTTCTGTGTATGTGGTTCTGTGTATGTGGTTCTGTGTGTCTGTTCTGTGTGTCTGTTCTGTGTGTCTGTTCTGTGAGGTTAAATGTCACATAAGCTTACACAGACTGGTCCAGTCGCTCTCACACACAGAGTGAGCCCCAAGTGTCACATCCTGGTTTCAAAGAAAGCCTGATAAATCTCCTGAGCACCTGATTGTAACTGGGATTTTTACACTCCTCCCACTTGTGGCAATCTCACACTGGGACATTAGAGATGTTTGAGGGCACATAATGTTAATTTGGTAACAGTTTAGAATAAGGTACACTTAGCATTAGTTAAGCATAAAACTGACACTTACTTAGTCATAAAGAAGCACTGTTCATATATATTTGAATGATTACTAAATAAAGAAATCATGCCTTGTTCTGCATAACAAACTTCTGTTTTATTATGAATCCATCTAATCCAACCATTTAATCATTATGAATTATGTATTAATTACTTCCACCAAAGAGGTTATTTTGTCTAGCCGTGCTTTGTTTGTTTGTTAGTTAGCAACTTTAAGCAAAAAGTTCTGAATAGATTTGCATGGAATTTTCTGAGAAGATTGAACATGAGCCAGTAACAAAATGATTAGGTTTTGGTGGTCATCAGAGTACACCAGTGGTGGTGATCAAAATTACCAGCTGGATCCAGGACATTTTAAAAAGGATTTCTTTACTATTGGGAGATGGGGCATGCCTTGGCAGAAGTCTGGACTCTTCGAGTGTTTTGTAGTTTTGTAATACTTTGCAAAGTCACTGTACTACAATACAGATGTAACTGCTTATATTAAAGGCAATTCATAGAACATAGAGAGATATTCCAGAGTTCTGGACATTCTGGGGCTAATTTTGTACCTTATCCTAAAGAGTTACTGTTAATTTGCCTAAACTTCACCACACTGCACAACACACCCTCTCTCGGAGCCTCTTGACCAACAGGAAAAAAGGCAGGGGGATAAGCAGGATGACAGCAACAGTAAAAAAATTAAAAAAAATGTTAAATACTAACTCGTCACACACACAGCTCACCTCTTTAGCACCTTGTCGTGGACGTCATTCCCCTGCTGCACGAGGCGATCCAGCACCTCCAAGGGGGAGGCTGTGGCAGCAGACAGCTCCCCTTCCAACTCCCCCTCACCCAGCCCCAACTCTCCATCAGCCTCCCCGTCTCTCACCAGCGGCTTTCCTACATCTGACTCCTCCTCTTCCGCCAGCTCGAACCCTAGTACTCCCCCTCCCCCTCCAGCTCCCTGTCCTTTTCTCTCTATGGTAGCCCTTCTGGTGGCCTCCAGCGTCTTCCTGGCGACAAAGAGCGAGGCAGCGCGTGGCAAGGCCAGGTCGAACAGTGCTTCATAGGGAAGCGTGGCCGGCGGTCGGCAGGGGCTGGGGGAAAGCAGGCCCAGCTTCAGGGCATCCTCCTCAGTGGTGGTGGAGGTGCATGGGCTGCGCTGGGGCACCTGCTCGCCCCCTCCACTCCCCGGCCCTGACGGTGCCTCGATGGGAGTGAAGACGGGCTGGAAGGCCCAGGGAAGGACGCCGTCCTGGGGGGGCCCATGGCTGCCTCCACCTTGGCCGCTGCTGCCACTGCTCATCTTGTCCTGGGTGGGTGTGGGGGTGGAGGTGGCATGATGCAGGTGCAGTGGGTGGAGCGGGCCATCACGGGAGAAAGATGAGGTTGGGCTGATGGGGCCAGTGACAGGCTTATCGTCCATGGCGCTGGTAAGTGTCTCAGTGGTGTGGAGGAAAGGTGAGCTGAAACCACGAAGCACTGAGGAGTCCAGCTTGTCCTCTGTCAGCTTTAGCAGCTCCTCTGTAATGGCAGCTGGACAGGAGAGGTAGAGAGACAGAGATATAGATAGATAGATAGATAGATAGAGAGAGAGAGAGAGAGAGAGAGAGAGAGAGAAAGGGAGAGAGAGAGAGAGAGAAAGAGAGACGAAGAGGTCATCAAGATGGAAGTGGTGAGGGATGAAGAGAGAGAAATAATAACTCTGAATATAAACATCTTGAGGTGGGCAATGTGTGCTGGTGTGGGTCTTACCTTCCTCTCGCTCCTTCTCCGTGCGTAACTGCTCCTGTTCTTTCATGTACACTGACAGCTCCGTTAACGTCATGGACGAGCCTTTGCCTGCTCCATCTACAAAGGCGGGGGAGTACATACACTTCTTTCTTTAGTTCCTTATAATACAGCCCATTTTCCATGCATACTGATCAGACAACCTCATAAAAAGAACTTTGTCAGGGGCTCTATGGAGAACATTTGTAAAAGGGCTTTGAAGTGGCTTCAGAGAAGTGGCTAGCCAGGCCATCAATTATTTGATATTTTCCTTAAAGAGGTCCTTCCGTCAAAAACCACTTTTAGTAGCTCTATGTACAATGTGATGGGTCACAACAAGCAGTATATGCACGCAGCATTCCAAGACGTGAAATTCGATCCTCATGGTTTTACTGGTCATTGAAGGGTCAAGCTAACCAAAACGAGCGGATCAGAGCAGGCTAAACCTATCTACGTCACTAGGTCGTAAGCCCTGCCCAGAGCCATGTGTGGCACGCTCACATCCCAGAGGAAGAACAGTGGACAGAAGCTAGGTGAGCGAAAGACAGCGAATTTGCCCAATCAGAGGTGTCTCATTGACACGTCATGGATATTCACGTGGAACACTGGAAAAGCCAGTCGTTCAACCACTAGACCTGTTATAGCTTACAGAAAACAGCGTCAAACAAGAGATCTAGGACATCATTTTTCACAGAAATGACGCACAATGCATTCAACCATAGTGGCGACACAGAAATATGAATAAAAATAATGATGGAAGGACCCCTTTAACCCTCATATGTGACCCGAGCTTACAAAACAAATTCTAATTTTAAGGTACAGGCCAATTTTGGTGGAAAACATTAAAAAATATCAAACTTCATTTTTAGTTTGTTTATAACACAAAATGTGTTCAAAGGTTAAAAATTTGCTACATGAAGTTTAATTGCACGAGTGAAATATAACCAAAATGTCTGAAATAAGATTATCAGGTTTTACATTTAAAAAACATGGCAGGATGTCATAACTGAAATACTATCTTGACAACTGTTAATAGGTGTGTCTCTGACCAAGAAATCATTTTAAAGTGTATCGTCTTGTCTCATCACTGCTCCCAAAATCTCGATTTTGAATTTTGAGTCACTGTAACTCATTTTATGCGTTTTGTTCACGTGGTAATTTTTTTCTGAAATTCTCTTAGACACATATATGCCGACTACTGTATCTCTCCCACCTCGATGGTTGTTCACTTCTGTGCTTCCTTTGTCCAGCTCTCTGATTGGATCCTGTCTGACCAAGGGGTGCTTGTTTGACTCTACAAATTTGCCATCCTACACAGGAAAAGAGTGTTTAGGTCGTGTCTGAGAAGCAGCTAGTGTTCTGCTGTTCATACATAAGGCCTCTCTACAGCAAGGCATGTTTATCAACTGATGAATCAATACTACTACACTAGCACAGTTTAACAAAGAAAACAAGTGTGATTAAATTTAAAGACTCCTGAAGTCAAAATGAGTGCCGAAACCTGAATGCGATATTTAGAAAGTATATAATAGCAAATTAATGCTTAAATGATGTGCACAGGCATAGAACTTCAAGACTATAGAAACAGAACATGCAGAGAACCTTTCTTTATTAGCAGCATTAAAGAACTAACAAAAATCTTACTCTAAAGAATTTTTACTTCTTAAACAATGCTCGGTTGTTTTGCTAAATGCTTTGTTTCAGAGTAACAATGACATCATAATGACCTCACAGGGCATAAATTTGACACGGCAAATTGCTTTTAGAAATCCTTTTTGCATCACTTATTCACGACAACCTCCATTTCATGGTAGGCCATTAAACAGAACAGCAAGCATGATCTTTTAATTTGCCAGGTATTATTCTACTGGCAACAAGTTAGTGGAATTCTGGTGCAGAGTTATAAGAATGTAAAGTAAAAGCTAGTAAAAGTGTTTACTTCTAGAGGACATGGTCTGATAAAGGACTTCCTGGCTGCACACTACTGCGAAATTCTGTGGTTCTGGTTAATATTTCATTTAGGACTAAAAAAATAAAAAATAATATGTCGGTTTTATTTAGATTTACGTGGGCTTCGCTGACACTCCTAGCTCACTATGTCCACATACTTTGCATGGGGGGCTAGCTGTCTGGGCCAGCAAGATGGCGGGGAACTCGTCTGAGAGAGATGGAGGCGGGGAGGCAGCTGCTGGGGTGCTGGAGGATGGAGTCCCTTTCCCTCCAGCTAACAAAAAACAAAGGTGACATTAACAAAACACAAATCACATTCCTTGTTATTCAATGTTATAATTCTGAATTTGCCAATCCAAAGGAATAATTTAAATATTACAGCTTTAAGTTTGTTGAATGTTTCAGTCATGGTTAAATAATAAAACTATTTGTGACAGCATGGTAAATAAACACGTGCCCAGCTCTGGCGAAACTGTACTTCTCGTGCAAACAAACACTGTAAGAATAGCAAGCAATAGTTGGTCTTCGTACTACTGTTGACAGATATATCCTTCTTCCACAACTCTAGCTAAAAATACCGCTCCTCCCTTCACCTGACTCCCCCCTCCCCTAATGGCACACTTACCCGAGGTGTTCTGGACACGACTGGGCAGGTGAGAGGCACTATGGGATAGCTCAGGGTTGGGCGACATGCCACGCGAAGAAGGGGGTGTGGCCATGCCACACAAGGAAGAGGGGCTCCAGAGGGGATCCTTCATGCCATACGTGGAGTTGTATTCACAGCTAGAGTTCTGTCCACACACGCACACGCACACACACACACGCACACACACACACGCACACACACACACAGCTGTTATGATTAGACATTTACCTGTCTTACATCAAAGACTTCCATACAGAGTGTCTAATCATATACATATTCTTAGTACAAAGCAGAATTAGAAGTGTTTAATGCTAGGTCTACACAAAAAAATGAGAGATGCAGGGCGATAGGTCTAAAGTGTGTTGTCAGAACTACTCATGCTGATAAGCCCACGTGGAATCCACATATTGGTACTGTCTGGTCTGTCAGAGAATGTGTGTGGTGTGACAACAAAGAAACTTGTACATCTTACAGTTAGGAGTCTACTGCACTGTCTATCCATCCCTTTGTAAGCCCTGTGCAATAAAGGAGTTTTAGAAGGCTAATGCCATACCCTTTTAACTCCCAAGTGATAAAGAATGCTGTCTCATTCATCTAACCGCATGCAATTCAGGGAGTTGCCCCTGTTGCCCCTACGGACACAAGTAGGAACTGTCAACAGTGCCTGAACAACCTTCCTGCACCACCAAGATGCAACAAATGCTTTTTACCTGTGTTCACGCAAGAGCCCGCATCAACGGGGCATTGCGTTGTTGTGACTTTGCATTGTTGTGTCACGCAAGAGCCCGCATCAACGGGACATTGCGTTGTTGTGACATTGCATTGTTATGACACTACGCCATCCCATTATTGCATTCAATTACTCCGATGCCACTGGACTGCAAAAAATGCTGTCTTGTTTGTGACCTTGCCAAACTGTAAAGCACTTTGAGCTGCATCTTGTATGTATGAACTGTGCTATACAAGTAAAGGTTATTATTTTTATTATCTGCCACATCAGTGGAAGTTCAAAAGAGTTGATTGTAAATGTTGGTTACAATAGGACTAGAAACAAGTTAAACAATCGATTTCTGTGGTCTTTTTGTCTCTACAGTGAAATCCCCCGCCCCCATCTTTTGGCTATGGCCCAATCTTTAGTGCACAAACACCTGGCAGTATGATATTGTTTCAGACATGCCAGTTCCCCTTTAATTGACCAACGTCTCAGACATTACTTGCACATTCAGTTTAGTTTAACCAAAGATAAGTTCTGAGAGTGCCAAAACTTTTGCTTTTTTGTTTCATTGAATGTTTTATAGTTGGTGTGACCTCCTTATCATTGTGTGGGTTTACTCTCTACTCTGAGGACTGAACACAATGACATCCAATTGGAAGGAAACAGGCTGCAAGCACACCAGACAAGCTATATAATTGGCAGAAGGGAATGCAGAGAACAGAAATATACCAGATCGACACAATCAGACTGCCCGTCCTGACATTGAATGGCCTACAAAAATATAGAGAGGGTTGAGCAACAGCCAACATTAATTGATCGGGTACAAGCAATGTGGCCTGTGAGCATCAACCTTTCTACATGGATGTGCAACCAAGGCCTGTTGCTAAAGCAACCAGCACTGCATCAGCTCTGGAGATGGTATGTTTTTCTGATTTTTAAAAAGAGCTGCACACCCACTGCAATGACTCAACATTCTCTTCCCGACACACACACACACACACACGCTGAAAACAAGGACACGATTCATAAGCAGGGGTTGAAGGGGAGTGTGTGTGTGCATGTGTATGGCCCTATGATTTCTGTGATGCAGAAAACACAGACCGAATCGGGGAATCTATACATTAAAATGGATTTTTTTTGTAAACGTAGAATATGCATATTTATTGTACTGATATTTAAAATCCACCATTTCCATCAGTATTTCTCAATCTAAAACTCCTTACAACAACCATAAACTCTTGAGTGTGAATGCTAGCAATGTCAGGAATATTAACGATAAAGACACGTGCAACAACCACATCAAATCGAAAGTAATTAACAGGGCTAGTAAAACAACCACTGACAGACATATTAAATCATATGCCATCAGATGTGTTTTTCAATATTCCCAACCTTCAGTTTGTTATTCAGTACATCATTAATAAAGACCCATATTTGTAAATGAGATCAAATTACTGCAGTCATGTGAACAGTTGAAACAACAAGGGAAGACCCCTGGGGACACACATAATGTTCGTGTATTTCAACATTATTTGATAAAAATGTCTTTTGCCGACATAGTACATTAAAGAACAAAACCATGTGTCAATCAGCACAACAGAGAAAACGAAACGTAATATTGCAGTTACTTTTCTAAATAACCAAGGTTATTAACATTTAAAAGTCAATATGTGTAGAAATGTCTGAGCTAAGGTTAATGTTAGCCAGTGGTTAACCACTGGGATAATGGAGGACAGGTAGTAAAATGAAATATCTGTCACTCAGTAAAACAACGGTCATTCAGTGCAACAGAAACTCACACTAATTTGACAATGACATTGTTATACTGACTTTTTAAAATGTTTTAATTATTTCATTAGAGCTGTAATTACAATGAATATTACTAATTGTGTTTTTCCTCACAGATGCCCTTATCTGTAAAAGAGAAGAGAAAGGTGATCGTAATGTCTTGAAATAGATAAAGAAAATGAAAAGATAAAGAAAATTAATTCCCGCTCATCCAAAGAGAATCCCATTGTTAAGGGGGATAAGTAAGAGATAACGGCACAAATGCAAAAGGATAATGGATGACTATAGCATCCATTACGAAAAAGTAGAGCATGGAATATACAAAGTAGAAAATCAACCACAATGAGAGATAAAGAAGACAAAAAAAAGACATACACAGAGAGCTAGCAAGGGTAAGAGGGTAAAAAGAAGGAAAAGGAGGTTGAGATCTGCTGCTATTGTATCCTTCAGTAGCTCTGCAGAATGAATAACAGATCGCCAAGTCTTAATCACAATGTTCGCCAAAGTCTTTAAGTAGGGTGCAACCCTATTTTAGTTATGGATGTTAACATTCCATATGTGACTATATGCCAGGCCTAAGACATTCAACTGACTTTTGTTAGCTCTTGACAAACATTTTGGGTTCATCAGGCAGCTTAAGAAACCCTGAATTAAAAGCCTATAGATTCCTACTGCTCTTCTGGAGTGCATCAACTCATTTGGTGGGTGGTTAGAATTGATAAGATGGAGCCTGAGCTCTTAAGCCTAGTTTGTGATAAGTTCATGGTAATTAAACTTCAACACGCAGAGCCCCTTACGTTGTTGCAACCCCCTGTCAGAGAGCCCCTTGCGTGGCTGCATGCACCTCCCAAAATTTTAACAATCTGACTGTCTGATTACATAAGCTTGTGATTGGTCCACTAGCTACAGAAATTTCTGGATTCTTACTTTGGCAGTGTCATTTACACATCTCACAACAACTTTTGCAAACGCAATAAACTGATGATTATTGATAAGCCAACAGTGTTTTTGGTTTCGTTAATACTGGGACAGTACGCGAATCCAATACGATGCTGTGCACAAGGCGGCATCAAGCGGATTACCATCGGCTTAAACCAAGGGTTCCTATCAGATTTGCGAATCCAATCCCTATACGATCTTTAGCCTGTGCACATGAATTCGATACGATCCCAATCCATTTCCAATCGGATTAAGGTCGTCCATGACCAAGCAGTTACTGTGTAGGATCTCATGGAAAACTTTGAATAGTTTTGGTCACAAATCCGACTGCATGGTCACCCAGGCAAGGAGTTGAAAAAGTATAATGAGCCCCTTACCTGGCGTCGTGTGGTGGGGGGGCTCCTACACAGGGTTCCTGAGAGCGGGGGAAAGGAGAGTGGTGGGGGGCCCGACTGGCGTGGAGTGGAGAACTGGGTGGAGGAGGAACTGCCTGCAACATGTTCATCAAAACATAAGAAACAGACATGAGTACAGACCAATCAAACAAGACTATGCACAATGCCAGTTTAGGTACACACTAGACAGGCCAACAACTGAGACAATTGTATAATATTCCAATTATTTTTGTTAGAGGAAATGGCTGAACTCCTAGAGGTCAACCTATAAACCTATTCTTAATACCCTATGCCTGATTACTGACTGGTTTTTCTTTTTTGCAGCAGTCATATATGATATATGAATACGATATATGAAATATCATAATGACACAAACCAGGGGAGCATATCACAAAAATGAAGTTAATATCATAACAGCCAGATGGACGCCTCCCCACAGCCAAATTTACAGAAAAGCTTGCTTACAGTTTGCAAAAGTTATCTAAAGAAAACAGAGCCATCGAAAGAAAACAAAATTCTTGAGTCAAATAAAACCCAGACTGAACTCTCTGTCCACAATTTAAAGTTGGCAAGTCTGGTAAAAACCAGACGCATAACCTGTACGTCACCATTTTCCAAAAATTGCATCATGTCAGCCCCCGTTTTCCACATGCTGGTTGGTGGGTGCTCTGCTCTTATAGAGCTATTTTTGTTCCAATAGCATTCAAACAAATAAAAAAATATCCAAACAAAAAACACAGCTTTGACAACAAAAAATGAAGTTTTAAATTTTTAGTCCTAAAAAAATTGATTGTGCTCCGATTTTCTTTTTGTTATTACAGAATTTATGTTTGCAAATCTAAAAGTTTTGCACCTCTAAATCTGTTGCAAATCAAAATGTTTTGCTTTCAAGTTTAGGTGCGTTTACTTCCTGGTCAAATGTGTTTGCGAGTCGAAAAGTTTTGAACCTCAAAATCTTTTGCGAACCAAAAACTTTTGATTCCAAGTACAAATGAACGTGATGGGCGGGGTCTCAACGAGAGAAAGGGTGGATTTCTATTGGTAGCTTGCCTCTGACTGACAGTAGGGCTGGTGTCTGCCTGGCCCAATGACTATGTGGCCTGGCCCTCCCTGAAGGTAAGTCACTCTTATTAAATAGTTTAAAATACTAAACAGCAAGACCATACATTGTATTGTTAAGATTTGTAATACAAATGTTTTCCTTGTCAGTGATACCAGAGACTTTCTTACATAGATTGACTTTGGTGATACGTAGAATGCAAGTGGGTGTCCGTTTTGTGCAGAAAAGATGGTGCACCAATCTGGCTAACACTAGAGACCGTAGCTACCTAGCTAGCTACCTAGAAAACCCCAGCACGTTAAAATGTAGACCTTGTTGCTAAAGGGCTTCAGCTGTTTTGATTCGGTCCAGAAATTACGAAAATTCCCTCAATTAAGAGTCAAATCAAGTCAAATTTGAGCTTTTCTTTCGACGGATTGAATTTGCTCTTAGATAGTAAATCTTTCAAATACTAAACAGCAAGACCATACGTTGTATTGTAAACTATTTAATAAGCTACCAATAGAAATCCACCCTCTCTTTCGTTGAGACCCCGCCCATTCATGCAGCATGTGTGGAAAGACATTAAAGAGCATGATGCAAGACCACTGCAAAACCATGGTAAAGCATAATAATGCACTGTTAGCAATGGGATAAAGTCACTTGGCTTCTGACCATAGCTGCTGTGGAAGTCAGTGTAGGGGCTGGCAGTGCAGTCGGTGGGGCGCAGCTGCAGGTGAGCACAGAAGTGCTCGGGCATGGTGGAATAGCCCTCCTCGCACGACGCCTCCTTGGGGTCCAGGGATACTTTGGCACACTCAATAACAATGTCGTGAACCTCAAAGCGCTTCCACCTGTGGCATGAGGAATGGGTTAGTGGGACCGTACAATAACAAAGAACAATATAGTCACGAGTAGCGATGACGGGCCCTCGCACCTCCGGTCCTGCAATCTATGACATTTGATGCAAGAGGTTTTAAACCATATCGCTCTACAGGTAATAGCAAATAAATTATCTTTCAATTCAAAAATTTTAAAATAACTGGGGCTCATATGCATAATATTTTACATGCTTACAGAGGTTGTCTTGCTGATTGTACATGACAAACTTAATGCAGTTTCCACCTTGTCAGTTCAAGATACTGGCAATTCAAAACCCCATTTTTACATTTACCATGTTACTAGCTGGTGCTATGCTACAAACGAGTGTAAATGGGCTGAGGTGATACGCCTTTGTGACACAGACATACCAAAATAAAGTAATTGTCCCGGGTGAAATGGTTGACGAGTGATGTAATGAAAACTTTTTCTGTACTTCTAGGTTTGAGGGTGGACAATGCCCCCATGACAAAATTTCACAAAATTTGGTGTCCATCCTAAAAAACGCTGTGTATATTTAATCGGTCAATTCTTATGAAATGTGGGCGATTGAAAGGCAAGATATTGACCGTCAAGCTATTTTAAGCTTTGTGTTCAATTTTGACTGTTGTGTAACTTTATAATGGCTCATCATATCAAGATATATCCTTTAATGACTTTCTTCTGCCATTGTCTGCAGATGATGTATACCACATTTAACAAGACTTGGATGAACGCCCTATGGTGAGTTTGTTTACCTTCACTTCCGTTGTTTTAAAATTTGTGGGAAATTATTTTTGTTGAATGTGGGCATGAATGGGTGTTTCCAATGCATGAGGTTTAATGGAATTTAAGTAAAAGTATAGCATTTTCCAGATAATAGCCAACATGTCTCCCTATAGGTGTGTTTTTAAAGGTTGTCCTGCTGATTGTGCATGACGCATTTTGTGCAGTTCCCACATTCTCAGTTTAACATACTGGCAGTTCATAATTCCAATTTTTACATTCTCATTTCAGTAAGTAGCGCTACGCTACAAACAAGTGTTTATGGGTTGGGTTAAGGGTCTTTAACACTGACATACTACAATAAATTGCTGTCGACCAAAATTTTTGCAGAGTTATTTAGTGAAAACTGTTTTTGGACATCGAGCTTTGACGGGAAACAGCGCTGCCCATGATGAAGTGTCACAAATTTTAGTCTCAAGATAAATCCTTTGAAAACTTTTTGACAGCAGTGTCTTCAGATGGCATGTAACAAATTCGATGAGATTCACATGCCTGTCGCTTTGGTGACCCCAACGCACCTACCAGTGTAGTCGAAACTATATGCCAACCACAGGGCTCTTAGACATAAAAGGGGCACTATGGAGTCTTTGGGCTATTTCACCAGTTTTTGTGCCTCAAAAAGAAGAAAAAAAGAAGGTGGTTTTGAAAACAGCCCTAAATGTCTATTGCCTGTAAACTCTAATGTGCGTCATGAAACTGTACAGGGATTGTGAGGATGAATTTTCCCAAGATAACAATAAACAAACAAAAAAGTATCCTAGTTGTAGCTCTACTTCTTTTGCTGAAATATATAATGCTGAAAAATGATGACATACAGTACTATGGGTGAAATATACAACAGGTGAGGACTAGTGCTTACAGACAAACAGACTGAATCCTGTGTTTTTTTCCCCATATGGAGGCATGCTCACAGGCCTTGTGGACTCACCTTGTTGGGTCCAGCTCATGGTCCTTGGTTCCAGTCACTAATTCTGGATGGATGCGAACGTGCTCTAGCATGGGCTATAGGACAGACAACAAACAGGACATGCTGTAAACAGGGTTCCTACACATTTTCAAATTTAAAATTCCAGACTTTTTCCATACTCAAATTCTCAGATTTCTGAGCCATCAGCACACCACCAAATACTAATGTTTTAAATGAATGAAACACATACTGTTATTGTGGCATACCATCAAAATGTATAACATATTTAGCTGGGCCTAGAATGTGTGTCAGTGTCCTATTTTATGTCATAACCAGTGGCGGCTGGTGGAAAAAATGTTTGGTGGGGCACAAAGGTAGACATCGTGAGCATATGTACTACCCCTAGCGGGGGGTGTGGGGGTCATCCCCCAGAAAATCTTGGATTTTTTAGATGCAATTTCCTGCATTCTAGTGCATTTTGGGGTAGCCTGTTTCACATAGCAAATGCAAAATCCGTTCTGATTCAGTTTACTCTAGCCCCGTTTACATGGACACAAAATTTCACTTTTAATCTCTTTATTTACAGAAACCGATTAAAAACGTCCCATATATACAGTCAAATAATCGGATTCAAATGAAACCGTTTACATTTTCAAACCGATTAAAATAGGTGGTTTACACCTTTCAACAAACGCGAATCTCTTTATTTGAGGCTCATATAAACAGTTCGGTAGAATTCTAATAATCTGATTAAATTCAATCGGATTCAAAAAAGGTGTCCATATAAACGGGGCTATTGTCAGTTGCATGACCTTAATAAATACTTGTAAAATGACAATTGCAAAGTGATAATGAAATGTAGTCTTACAATGAAAGTACACAGCGCTACAGTACTGCGCCCGCAGCGCGAAATAAAAGGGCCAATTAAAATCTTTTATTTGTAATGCTCTCAAACTTTTTTCACATGCTTCCAAAGATGGTGATCCAGGAGTTTGACACATTCGCGTACGTGTTGTGCATTCTGCTGTGTTAGGAAGTCCGTATAAAGGAACAAACTGCGTTTTTTATTTCGTTGATGCATACGCAATACCCGAAACCAATCCGATCCCCGTACACATGGCAGCTCCAAGTGGTTTGGAACCAGCCCAAGCCTGGCGTCGCAAGTGGTTTCGGAAAACCAATATCAAACCAATCGTATCCCCGTTCACATGAAGCCGGTACAATCCCAAACCAGTTGCAATCGGTTTCGACTTGTCCATGTGAACGCACTCACTGCTAAACTTAGATGTCTTATGTCAAAACAAGGTCTGAAAAAACAAGTACATGCTTTTATTTCCAGTAGAGTTAAGGTTTTCACAGGGTGGTCTTAAGAAGACCATCAAACTGCTTCCACTGATCCAAAATGCAGCAGCAAGTAGTCTTACAAGAACAAAAAGAACTGACCACATTACTCCAATTTTAAGGATCCTCTTCTGCCTGCCAGTAAGCTACAGAATTTATTTTAAGGCATTGCTTTTTGTGTTTAAAATATTAAGGGGTATGGAACCCAATTCCCTATTGGATATGTTTCTGCTATGTGCACTAAGATCACAGCAGAAAAATCGTTGTTAAACCTGTGGCAAAAAATGTGGCAAAGCAGCTTTGGAACCAACTTCCAGAAGATATCAGAAATGCTGCTACTGTTGGTAGTTTCAAATCTACACTTAAGACCGAACTGTTCTCAGATACTTTCTGGTAATGATTTATATCTATTTTACTTGTATCCTTTTAAACAGCTACATTTTTTTTTATCTTTTATGCTTTAACATATTGCTTTTGTTTGTGTTAAGCACACTGAACTGCCTTTGTGTATGAAATGCACAAATAAACTTGCCTTACCTTTAATCAAACAGTCAATTGTTCAATAATTATTGCACTTACAGTGGGTGCTAGTTCGTCTTACACGCTTTCACGCGTGATTCAAGCAGGATTTTTTCAGGAAACTGTGTGAGAAGCTGTAATGTACCCAAACAGCCAGCAGGTGGCACTTGGGTGCTCTGCCTTTATAACACAATGATTGGTGAAGTGGCCTATTGTATTTATATCAGTGATGCACGGTTAGGCTGAAGCGCATATTTAAATGTCCATGACCACTTGTCCATGACTACTTTTCTGTCAGACCTTGATTGTTATGACTTAAATGTTCCCTATGCACGCAACCTTGAAGGGGTGCGCTGCTGTAATGCACAGGTCAATGTACTGTATGAAAGACCCGCGCCCGACCAATGTTTTTAAATAATCCACCCGCAACTCGGACCACAAAAAAAATAATTAGGAAATTTTACCGACCGGCTTCTGTCTGTGCTCTTGATGAACGTATAGCATTATTGGGCTACGTAAAATTGGCATTACTCACTGCGTTCACATGGTGGGATTGGTTTGGTTTGGGATTGGTTCACAACGGGTGGTCTGTCCCCCAAGTCCCTGTTCACATGCAGTTCGTCTAAGCGGATTCGGCGAGAGTTCCCGCGCTTTCCGCTACGCTAGGTGGGGGCGCTGTAGTCAACTTCTATCCTTCCATTATTATCTTTTAATACAAGGAACGTCTCTTCCACGCATAACTCTTGAACCACTCATCCGCTTGATCTCAAATTTTGACGGCGTCATCATAATATTACCAGTGTGTGCAGTACCAAGTTTCGTGTTGTTTGGGCAAAAAATGCCAAAGATATCGGTCAAACCTTGCCGACCCAGCCATGACAACCCAGGCTGATAAGATTTACAATGCTATATGCTACAATGTTGGACATAAAATAATGGACATAAAACGAGTAAACATTTGCCCAACAAAGCTGCTACGTAGGTAAGATGTATCTTATCGTATACGCAACAGCAGACTACAGCACTGCACGCATATGCCTACACATACAGACGACACGTAGAGGAGACTGAACTTTTCACCTCTCATTCCGGTTATTCCACATCGCAAAACAGTGGCTAAAGAAAATCTTACAAGTCAGTCAGTGCAAATGTATTTACATAGCCTCCTCCTTTCACCTGATATTATTACCCACTTAAACAACAAGGTGGTTTAAACAAAAACGTAATACTCTGGCACATCTTCTATGGGCTCTGCACTGTTCCTACTAAATAAAGACAATAAACAAACTTTCTGGCGGCATACAAACATGGTGTTCCAGGAGTTTGACGCATTCGCGTACGTGTTGTGCATTCTGCTGTGTTAGAAAGTCCGTATGAAGGAACAAACTGCGTGTTTTATTTTGTTGATACATGCGCAATAGCCGAAATCAATCCAATCCCCGTTCACATGGCAGTCGAAGTGGTTTCGAAACAGCCCAGGCCTCGCGTCGCACCTGGATAACGAAAACCAATCCCAAACCAAACCAATACCCGTTCACATGAAGCTGGTACGATCCCAAACCACTTCCAAGTGGTTTCGACTTGTCCATGTGAACACACTCACTGACTCATGTCTATGCATTTAGCCTATGTATTTGGCATTGCTCAATTCAACGTGTTGGGGATTTTTGTCCTGCGTCAGCATTCATTCAAAACTTAATAATTCAACATTTCAAGTCAACATTGAAAATAAATAAGGATTTCCCACTACTCAAATTGTACTGCAGTAGGGCCTGGGCTCAAAAAAAGCTAAAGGGTGCCAATTGATGGTTTTAAAAAGGTTGACAAACCTTTTTTTTGGAGCTTCCCATACTTAGCTCTTTCTGTTGGTGCGTTTTTTGAGCTTCCACTCTCCAGTCCGTCCAAACGTCGGCTTTTAATTAAACTAACCCTTTTCCAAACGCGATGGATTAGATAGCTGAGCCGAAGTTTAAATTTTAACAACGACACAGCTCTGGGACTTGTTAAACAATTCTCAGAGAAGACCTGGGGCCTCATTTATCATCAGTTCGTAGAATTCCTCCTAAAATCTGTCGTACGAATGAAATTTAGAATGTTCCTAAGCACGGAAATGTTGGCATTCATCAACCGTTCCAATGCTGGTCGTACGCACACCTTCCAGATCACCTTGCGCGGGCACGAGCAGACTAATTTACATCCCGCAACGCCCCCAATTACCCCTATATGGCATCAACAATCCCTTTAAAAGCCACCGGAATTCCTAATTGAGCCTTGGTGGAATGATGGAGAGGCGCTCGAAGAAACGCAATTTCTCCGACACGGAGATCAAAACCCTGGTCACAGAGGCCCAACAAAATGAAAAAAATATTTTCCTATAGTCGCCCGTGGACAATACATTATCCCGCTTATTCTACGGCTTATTACAGCTTATTTTGAGAAAAGACAGACAATTGTTTACCAAAATAATTAAGAATTTATTCATATACACATTGGCTTCTGTCGAGAAAAAGTAGTGCAGTTGGAACGTTATTGTTGTTCGTTCCTAAGCAACACTACACTGTCACTGGATATTTTGTCTCGAAAGACCTTCATTGTCCATGTGGTGCTCTTTTTGGTGTTGATTTCATGCCTGTTTTCGTCTATTTTATCTATTTCCTCCTCCTGCAAATCTTGATGTCTTCTTGTTTTAGTCTCCATGCAGTCTGTCTCTGTAAATTGCGCTTCCCACCAGCGCTCAAAAGTGCCATATTTGCCGTATATATTGAAATTAATTGGAAACTCCTCCATTGTTTTCCACCAGATGTCGCCAAAAACTCTGTAGACGTAGGCCCTACTTCTCTAACAGACTGGATAAAATAGCCGTTACAACTGCCAGGTTACCGTAGCGAATATTTACTTTCAAAGTGGCCGAACTACTTGCGGAGTGATATGGTACCGTGAATCTGAAGTGACAAAACTCGTTGCCATTGGCAGCGGGTGTTAATGGCGCAGCGGGCGGTTATCGGAAAAAATCCGCCCGCAGAACGTGAATGGGAGCTGTCGCAGCATTGGGTTCAAAGACAAAAACATTGTAAGATAGCAATCAAGGTGTAATATAGTGTAATATTGTAAGATAGCAATCAAGGTGTAATAGCCTATCATTAAACTGTATAATGAAGTACAAATCAAAATTTGGACAAACTGCACCCTCCCGTACCAGTCATACTTCAACATAAATCCAAACTGTGTTCCAACAGAATTGAAATAAAATTCCGCCAACTCGCTATAAATAAATATCGACACCCCAACCGCACCCAAATGAAAACAAGTCAGAGAGCCAAAATAAAATACAAAAGTTTATTGCCACGACAATCGACCAGTGACATGAGCAACTTCAGTTGAAGGCATAGCCAAATGGAAACGTTGCTTAATAACAGCCTAATAATTAGCAAACAAATGTAGCCTGACGATGGCTGGTGCAGGTAACTGCACCATTGTGTTCTCACAACTGTATTTTGAGTTCCAGGGTTGTTGTTGTTGAATCTCCTCCGCATATGTCGTCACTCCAGGGTACTCTCTGAGTACTCAGATACCCTCCCATGCCCCCACGCGTCGCAGCATATAGCACAGGCATAGGCTATATCAATTTCCAATGAGGACACCTCAGTCTTATCCATCTAAGGAGGCGCCTGTTCTCTGCCCCCCCCTTTTTTCACGTACTGTAGGCCTACCTATTTCGATTGAATGATGCGTTGTGAGTGTGCTGTGAATGCTTCTGACTTGTGAGTGTGAATGTAATGTGTAAAATTACACAAGCAATACAACATAAATTCAATAAATTCGATGTGCACATTCAGTGAGAGGATTATGATTGAGTAAACAACACCTGGTTACATAAAAATGGTTATTACTGCTTCTGGTTATACGTTTAATGGTTTTCAGTGCTTGTATAATTTATTTTCATATACATTTACAGTAGGTTAAGTTGAGAGGGTGAAGCGGAGAGAACGATTCTGGGAATAGCCCAAACAAGTAATGCGCGGGTCGACCCAAGGCCAGCAGGTCGGGCAGTGTGGATTGTTTTTTAGAAGGAAAATGCATGTTGCAGGCGGACCCATCTTTTAACAAATACCTTACAGCCTGGGCTAGCTGTCATTTACAACGAAGTGCAATGAACGAGTAAAACATTATATAGCCTAATTACATTTCCCCCCCCCTCTCTCTCTCAGACAAGTACAGGGAGTAACTGATTGACATTTTTATTACGGTGAACATGTGAAAAAACTTTAACATTATTTAAACAGCACTTCACAATGGGAAATTCCAGCAAGCAGTGGTCTAATAATGAACCATTTCCTTGTAACTTTACAATATATTCGTCATTTTGGAATAGTTTTCCACTAACTGATATCCATACAGCTTTTGTTTAGCAGGTTGAGCTTTTTTTGTCTCATGACTAAACATTCCCGGTGTTAGCGTGGTACATGTTCCATATTATGGCCAACTTCCAATGCAAATATCTTACAGTTGTTATGTCCAAACTCAGTGAAACTCAATCGGTTTGTGGAAATGACTAATACTGCTGCTCAAATTGTTAAACTTTGAAGTCATGGCATACGGTTTTAACAAGGAAAACGAGATGACGTGAATTTGCTTTTTAAATGTTTTGACAGCTGTATTATCACTATCTCTGCACATCGATTTAGTTTCACTGCGTTTGAAACGCAGGATTACGAGATATTGGCAAGTTTACAGTCACCTAAATACTGCAAAGTTTTCCCTAGACTGTATGGGTTTGTCGTACAGTAGGTGGGGGTCAACCTTCAAAGTAAGATCTTTACTTCAGCGTAAACTTGAGGGTTCTTATGCTGCCCCTAGCGGCTGCAGTTGTACTTACATTTCACGCAGCTGCGTGAATCACGTTGTGCGTGAGTGAAACGTGCATGTCGAACTAGCACCCACTGTAGTTCTGAATATTGACTACATGGTCACAGTAGTGATTTTGCAACTAAAGGTTCACAGGACAATCAAAAAATTGTACTTTTACTCTTGGTACCCAGGCCTCTCTTGGAGGCAACAGTTCTACAAACCCTGTATTCCTTTACTCTGCAAACAATTCATAAACCGTGCCCTACTGTATGTAAATATTTTTTTTAATCTCTCTTTTTTGTTTTTTTAAGTCTTTACATGTTGTCATAAGGCATTGACAACGGGCAAATGGCATACTATGCCATGATAACAGCAACTCCTATCTAACTAGAATATCATTCAATGAAACGTGGTACTCAAGTGATGCAATTACAATGAGACAACAGTTGGAAATAGTTTTATGTCAGCTACAGATGGCCTAAACCTTGCACTAACGCTCAAGTGTTCTTGTGGTGAGAACCAGCATTCTTGAGACACACGTATTCATGTGCCACACATGGTGGAGAGGTAACCAAGATTTTTCAACAACATGTTCTGGCTGCATCCAGATACAGAATGTTTACACCAACAGTGTGTGCAGCGCAAATGCTCACACTGTGTAAACAGGCACCACTCCCTTTAACATAAAACACGGTACCCATGCCACTGAGATCTGTCAGAGTGAAAGTGCTGCCAAACATCGATTAGTTATTTGCTAAGGTTGGGCTGAGAATGCTGTGCAACCAAACTTAATTCACCAGATCTGCAGTTGACAGAGCACCTGTGAAATCACTTGCAACACACAGACTGAATTAACATTTAAACTGATGTTTTTTAGACAGCAATTGTGGGTAAGGGCTATTGAGCAGAAATGAGCAGTGTGGGCTCACCTCTAAAGATCTGTTAGGTTCACTGGGACACAGCACATCAAGCAAAAACATTAAAACAAAACAACTCACAAAAGCAATCACACTTCCTGAGCAAGCTTGCTTGCAATGTGAACCAGATCTATATATTATATCTATCTGTATCGACATACATTTGGACATTAGGCATGCTGTGCAGTCTAAGTCGAGTTGCTTACCTTTACCACCTCTTCGAAGGTCTCCACATTCTCCTTCATGCTGTAGTGTGAGCGCAGGTAGGAGACGAAGTTGCATGGGTACATGCCATACAGTCGATGGAAGAGAGAGTACACGCTTGCATGCAGATGGATAAGGTACACCTCTGACACATGGCCTAGAAATTCGTGGACAAGACAAAAAGGGGACAGGAGGAAAAACCGAGGGAGACAAAAGGGGGGGGGGATTAGAAGACAGAAAACAGTGACAGAAGTGGAAAAGAGGGAAAATAATACTGCAGCAATTCAATTGCACTGCTTCTTTAGTCTTTAGTCATCAGGGATTCAATCTGACAAACGTGCTCTGACATGTTTCTGCCAACACAAATACTTGTATATTGGCAGCATGAAGGGGACAGTGTGCATGTTCAAGTATCTCAGAAATTAATTACCAATGTCTACCTTTGTGAGGAAATCCTCTTCCACAAGGCAAAGCATGTCGAATTCCATTCAAAAATATTGAAAGCACCAACATGCAGCCTACAATTCACCACTTTTATTAATAACTAAGGACAGCCCCTGGTTATACTTCCTGAGCCTGAGCCAAACCACCAATGCACAACATTAACACCCCCCCCTTTTTTTGAGTCAGCAGCGACCAGAGCTAGCTGCTAGCACAGGTTCAGTGCAACATTATAGTGCATTATTTCTTATGCTGCATCATTTTGATGTGTTCGCGTCTGACTCAATCCAACTTTAAACGTGGGTAAACATCTTGGCAGAAAGACCGAATGCTCCAGTCACAGTGCAGTGCAGTGCCGTGAAAAGCTTCAAGCATTCATCATCTTGTCATCCTGACCAAACTGGATTAGCGATAATTAGTTCAAACTTAAAATTAAATTAGACATGATCTTGGCATGTTAAGGCACTTTGCAGAGGAAGATATTTTTCGGCCATCAAATGTGTTAAAAACACATTACTTTGTCCCCACAACAAATAATAGTACTCTGAGGTTGTGCTCAAAGTGATATGATATTTATTAACTTTAGTTGCGGCTTTCAGGAAGAGCTAAGAGAGATCTGAAATGGCTGTTAGGTCAGTGTTGTGCATAAACTATTAACTGGTATCCCCTTACCTGGATTCTTCAGGTTCCAAGATGCTAGTCGTCCAAAGATGTCAAAGAACTCATACAAGTGTTGTTTTCCTGCCTGGGGGATCATGGGTAGCAGGGTGATGAGCACCAAGACTCCAGTAATGAGCACCACTACATCGGTATCCGTCTGGAGGAAGACCCATGCATACACACAAAAAAAAAGAACAAAACAACACAAATTCTCTTTTTTGTTTTTTGTTTAAACTAGACCTACAAGACACTTATTTCACCAACTAGTCATCAAAACCAACACTGATGTGGATGTATGCATACAAATACACTTGAAAATGCAAATACTTGACCTACTTTTGAAGTTTTGAGAGTAACATCCACATGCTGAAGCCGTACTTTGTTCCAACTAACCATAAAGCTGTTTTAATGTATTTATTAATATCTTTTAGGGTAAGCAATTTTTGTCATTGGGTAAGTCATTGTGTATCTCTATGCAAAACACACCACAGATGAGTACATAAAAAGCCAAATATGTGCCAATTGATTGATTACTGATGTTTTATGTGCCTTTAATATACCAGTTATGGATTTGGCTACTGGTGAGTCAGGCCGTCTGCTAGTAGAGTGTCTACACACCCAGTTCTCTATTATCAATGCTCAGACTGGCTGCGAACCTGGGTTTCCAAAACAAAATACACTTTCACAGTACAACTAAATGAACTGTGACAGCCTGTTTGGCGCTTATATTATATGGGCCACATACTAGTTTTGACTGATCCAACAAAAGCTTGGAGATTTGTTAAGTTGGGTGCTCTTGAGGCAGCCAAATGGCATTCTGACTAACAGGTTCGGGAATGCAAGCTATACTGACAGGTGGTGCTGGGTCTCCGCATTCCCGGCATACCTTGAGGCATTTGAGTAGCGAGAGCAGCAGTGGGTAGCGAGCGATCTTGTGGATCCAGGACGGCTGCTTCCTGACAACGTGGCCCAGCAGGTTGAGTGTGGGCAGGCGGCACGAGTGCTTGGCCATGCAGTCATTCATCTTATCCAGAAGGTGCTGGAGGGAGAGAGAAACAAGGCAGCCATGGTAAGGCCTTGTCTGCCTTATCTGTTTTATTTTTTAATTAGGTTCCTTTAGCATTTGCTCACAGTTAAATTCCAATTCAACTATGGCTTCCCTACAGAACATAACAGGGGCTCATCCGAGATCATCAAGGCAGAGTAATGTTGCAGCCTTGTTAGTTATGAACTTTTAATCTTTTGATTCAACTGCTGAAACAACCAAGTAAGACAATACAAGTTTAATAACCATCAAAACAATTATTGTGATAGAAATGCAAAGAGAAATCTGGTTATTGTGAAATGATCATAGTCATAACATTTTCAGCACATAAACAATATTAAAGGAAAATCTGTATTCATTTCTATCATATGCTGTACAAACAGCAGATAAGCTTTTCCTTGAACCAACAGATGGCTGGAAGGTTCATGCACATGTGCATACACAAAAACGTGTAAGACAACTTGGTAATGATAAAGGTAATATGATGAGCATGTATTATTCCTTATTAATGATGACAGTTTCTCTGCCAGTTTGATGTTTTTAAAGTGCTTAATGTGATTGTCTTTTTGGTATAAATGCTCTTGTCGTCAAAGACCCTCTCAATTTGAGAATACTCCGCGAGGAAACTGTTTAAAAAAAACTTTCAACAAATCCACCAAAGTGGTTGATTAATAGATTGAAGAACTTTCACTGAACATCTAATAGCTGACAAAAGAGCTCTGTAGCACACACCAAAATAGGCAACAGTGGAAATTTTAAAATAAAAACGATCTTGTATTTTGACACTAGAAGGCACTTAGGAAGGCGATGTTGACATGCTACAACCCTTGACAAGAAGGACTGCTCTTACTTGCTTCCTCCATTCGAGGACAAGCCTCAAAGGCACATGCTGACATCAGAAAGGCCAGGCAGCTCTGGCAGATTACCGCTCAGCTGTAGGTAAGAGCATCTGTTGAGTTAGCAGCTTCTGCCTGGTCATGACCGCACCATTAAAGCTGAAGCTGTCAAATTTACCTCAGGAGGAACATGTGGGTATTTTTTTCTTTAAATTTCCTCCCTTGGATGATTATCCTAGACGAGAAACATTGCTGTATCTCCTAAGTTCCTTTCCAGCTTCATTTAGATGAGATCATTGCTCATTTTTAAACATCATTTGGAGAACGGTGGTGAGTGGGCTGAGAAAGAGAGGTGAGACTAATGTGTGAAGATGCAGCACTAAACCACAGTCTCATTGTCTCTCGTTGATATATGCTGTGTGCTGATTGGGTGGCCTTGGAAATGCATTTAAACTGATTGGTACAGATGGGAACACACGGCCACTCATTCACTCTCTTTGGTCTCAAAGCAACAGGAGACTGCATGTCTTATGATGTAGGCTTACTGTGCAACAGAGCAGCACATGAAGACCACATATCAATGTGTCAGAAAATGGGTAGAGAAGGAAAACTAAATGAGTGCACAAGGATCCAACCCTTTTTATTTCATTTCATGCATTTCAAATAAACAGCTGACATATACGATCAACATTCATGTATCTGTTGTATTACATGAATAGTACGACATTGTTTGGGCAAATGGCAACAGGATATCTTCAGTACCCATGCACAACTCCATTTTAGCAATAGGGTGCCTGAGAGGAAAATGTATAGCTCCTGATAGCAGAGGCCTTGTTGTTCAATTTACTGTGTCTTCTCTCAACATTCTCACAGGAAGCTGTTACCACAGTCACAATGAAGATGATGAGAAATGCTTGTTCTGAGGTGAGGTTTGTAGATGTTAATGGCTGTTTGGATAAAATACAGGTTCGATATCATGGTAAAGACTTGAAGGTGAACCGCTGAAGATGCTAATTTCGAGTAAGGAAGAACCTTTGAGCAGACAACACAGTCTACTCAAATAAGTAGCTGGTTTGCTACGCTTTCAGATAGAAGTGCCTGGAAATGTTTCCTTGAAAGGTGAAAACTCTACTGAACTCATCTAATCGATACAAAGAACACTGTTTATTGAGGCTCTGAGGATCTTTTACTTCTTGGCCCCAAAGATAGGCTCTCTACTCTAATCTGGGAAACCTAAACCAGCATGGGTGTGATCCTTCACTCTGACAATCTTTGAACCTCCCATAATATAACCCCAAAAATAACAAAACCTGCTTATTTCCATCTTAGAAATATTGCGAAAGTTCGCCCCTTCCTGGCCCAGCAGGACACCAAAAAACTTGTCCATGCATTTATCTCAAGTACATTAGATTACTGCAATGCCCAATTTGCAGGCCTAGCAAAAAAGTAAATTGAAAAGAAACAGCTTATTCAAAGCTCAGCTGCAAGACTATTAACAAAAACTAGAAGAAGGGATCACATCACTCCAATATTAGCTAAACTACACTAGCTACCCATTTACTACAGAACTGATTTCAAAATACTCTTACTAGTATTGAAAGCTGTAAATGGTCTTGCCCCATGCTATATCACTGACACATTGTCCTTTTATATTCCTACATTTCACAGACTTTGTTGTCTCTACCAGCCCTGGCAGATGGGCTCCCGTAGAGGCCATATTTCTTCCTGAACTTGAACAATCCAATGCAAACAGGGAGTTTTTCCTCACCCCTGTGGCCCATAGAGACACTAGCAGGAACTGTCAACCGTGCCCGAATGAACTTCCTCTTTCCCACCGCTACCAAGCTGCAACAAATATAGTGTTGTGTTTTCCTGCCAAACTGTTGAAGCACTTTGAGCTACATCTTGTATGAATTGTGCTATACAAAAACAGATTAATAATAATAATAATAATAAATAATAATAATAATATTTTAATGCCTAAAAAGTGCTGGCAGACAGACAAGAAACCCACTTCAAATGTTTCTGCAAAGACCCCTTTGCCAATGGATTCCAGGCAGAAAACACAGATCCTTCAAGGTAGACTGGAAAAGGGTCCAAGTTTACAACTAGGGCTGGGAATCGACTTCATCGATGTCATCACTTCTTCTTGGCGATTCCCTCATGTCCCTGCACAATGATTCACTTAAGGGCATTGAAGGAATGACCATCGCCAACGTCTTTTCTTTCGCATTCTGATTTGGCAAACGGGGGACCCCCCTTTCTGCAGACCCCAGTCAAGTCTCATTGCATTAAAATGAATGAGATGTGGAATTTTACTAATAAATTGGTCCTAACATCTTTCTGGAATTGTTGACGATTTTTGGAAACATGCATCCACAACTATTTGTGATCATTCCAAGCCTAGTAGTGTAAGTTGTTACTGTTTGGAATCAGAGAAAATTAACTTTATCAAATGAACTGATCAGGCAGCTACCACTTGTTATGCAGGTGTTAGCAAGCTAACGCTAGCGAGGTTACATGTCGCTATTCAGACATGTCATTAGACAGACATTAGCGTCCAATTGTCGGAATAACAACACTATCATTTTTTTTAAAACATATCATTATTCCGACAATTCTTTTTTCCATTGTCGGAGTAGGGGCATGTTGCTATTTTTGAAACATTCCGCTTTTCCGACATGAATAGTTTTATTGTGACGCTGAAAACCAAGGCCTACCCTGGAGGCAAAACCGAATGTAGTCAAAGTCCAATCAGTCCTCCAGTTTTTCCACAATCTTGCAATGGTCCAGTTTTACACATTTGGCCACAAAAGAGTCAATATATCCCAAGCCTGTGCTTCAAACGCAGCGAAAATAAATCGCCATGCACAGAAAATCATGATACATATATGAGTGCATTCACAACAGAAATTCACGTCGTGTAATTTCTTTGTTGAAATCACAAGACAATCTGAGAGTTTCCACAGCAGCAATATAATTCTTCCTGCTGACCGATCGTGTTTCGCTTAATTTGGACGCCTAGTTTGAAAGATGTTAGCATTAAAAGTTGAAGGCGATGCGGAAGTGTGTTTACATGAGCACCATGACAAACGGTCAATACCTTCAATACCGTAATTAAAAGCGCTGTCGGCTCCGCTCCGCTTCGTGAGAGCAGCTGTCAATCATTAACTGTGAAAAAAAAAAAAACTGTCGGAATAGCGGTACTAAAAAGTGTCGGTAGCCATAACTAAAAAATAGCGGGTACTAAAAAAATAGCAGGGAAAAAAAATAGCGGGTACTAAAAAATAGCGGGATGTCTGAGTAGTGGGATGTCTGAATAGTGGGATGTCTGACTAATGACATGTCGGAATAGGGGGTGAATGCCCGCTAGCGAAATAGGCTAACAACGTTTTACATTGAGAAGTGTTATGTTACTCACTGAAACACACCTTGATAATACTTCTGACATAAGCCCAAGTGGACAGAGCAACACAAAGTTACAAGGTTAACAAGGCAATAGATGTATTGCCAGTTATTGCAGTTCACTTGAATGACCTAGTTCATTAGCTTGATAGCTCACTTTACGGACTCTTTTTAAGACTCAGAAACAGTGATTTGTTGGCATCAAATAGAATTTTGCCACTCAATAAACTACTTATGAATTCATAAGGGAATTTATAAGGAATTGGATTGATAAGCAGAACCGACAATGGCATCGATATTGGTAAAATCTTATCAATTCCCACCCCTATTTACAACACTCTTTCTAGGAGCAAATGAAAGTTGCATAACTGTAATCTTGGCAAGAGATGTAACATACAGTCCTATGAAATGGTTCACTGCAACATTAATTCACTGATTGCACACAACATAGTCCTCCTCCAAGCACCATCATAAAATGCAAAGGCAATTCTCCCAACCAACAGAAACATCAAGTCAAGCCCCTGTATCCATAAAATATCCAGGGCAGGGCAGTTTATCATGTGCACTGGCTACAGTAAAACCTTTGTGTATTTCCAACCAAACAGGCCTGGCAGTGTGAGTAAGATCATTAGAATAGTATATTGTGCTCAAACCTTATCATGTGGCTCTCTCACAGAGGAGAGGATGTGCATTGCCTGAGCGGAGTTGGTCTCTAGGAAGTAGTCCACCAGACTGTTAAGTAGCACCGATCCTCGCTCTGGAAAGTAAAAAGGGAGGAGGCAGTGGTCAAAATAAAAATGTTTCAAAAGCACACAGTGTATTGCTTTTACAGACAGGATTACATATGTTAAGGTCTCAAAAGTAATGAAGAAAACCATGTTCAAAATGAAGTTACACTAAGGGGCTAAGAGCGGCATGGTCCTGACATGTCTGTCATATTGATACAGATGGTGCATCATGAGCCTTTGGCCACATGCTCTCAATCAAAACTTCTGGAAGCATAAGGGCCACACAAACCTACCAGTTCCCCTCTGAATCATTTGTTTGTCAATTCGACTGACAGTGGCATCATTCAGTGCACAACTTGATGAGCTTGTAATCAGCTTCAAGTCTTTAGCACATTACTTAAACCCATTATCCAATGTCAAGGAACAAGTTTACTACAAGCACGGACACTACTGTGGTAGAAATTGGACTGACCAAGTCAAGACCACACTTTTTAAAATGATCTTCAGGTTCACATACACTTCATACACCCTTATGACAGGCTACATGAGAACAAAAGTTAGTTTGTGGTTACATATTCAATAGCATGCAAAAGCAAATATATTCGTTAAAGAAGTGTTAATACACTTCTTAATGTAATCCCTTAAATCTTAAAACATTCAGAAACACTATATTACCTAATCAGAATTATTTGTCACTGCCAACAACAATAAAGTAATGCTATCAAGAAACTGCCCTGAATATTACACATACAGATATTACAGTAAAAACAGGTCTACAGGCTAAAGGTCAAGTTAGTGTTTTGGCCAACTAGTGAACATGCAACTAAATACTGTCATGAACGCAGTAACTCCTCCCAGAAACAGAAGTCTTTCTTGAAGGCAGTCAAAGTCTCTTCTATAATAACTGCTTAGCAATTTTTCACCTCAGTTCAAGAAGGAAATTACATTTCCTATGAAGTGCAAGTGCAATTCCAGTTTGTAAGGCAACAGATACATCTTAGTATGTCAGTAGAGGAATGGGCTTTCAATTTGAAAGTCGTAAAATATCCTTTTTTGGCCTGAGCAACAGCCCTTGTCCCCTCATTTCCTCACCGGAGCTGAGGTGTTCGTTGATGAGCCCCTTGATCTCCTCCAGCTGTTTCAGGTCCGAGGACTCCAGAAGGGGAAGCAGGTCCCCCACATTGGGCTGCTCCCGGGACATGGTGGAGGCGGAAGTGACAGTAGAGGCGTGCGTGGGTGTGGGCCTTGGGTGTCAGGGCGACGGGTGCCACTCCCAGACACAACAGCTAAGGGGCAGGGGTGTGAGGAGGAGGAGGCAGCAGCGGCGGCGGGATGAGGGGTAGGAGGAGGGGGGTGGGAAAGGGGGAGGGGGAGGATCAGCCCAGTTGTGGTCACAACACCCTCCGCTCCTGCGGCACCGGGGTCCCGAGGCCGCCTGCCGAAACAGTCTCCAGGCACCACTGCAAAAGAGCAGCAAGATGGAAGAGAGGAGGAAGGTGACCACAGTATGTTCAAGGCCGCATTTCCCATTCACTAAATCTTTAACCTCTAGTTCACACTAACCATCTGGTTTTGAGCCCAGAAATTTCACCAATATTAAACAACATGAACATAGCTATGCAGTTTTAATTAGGCAGTAAACACTTTTAATAAAGGAAAATAGATGACATGACATGACAGCTAAAGTATATACAAAAATAACAAAAGTAAGCAGTTGTACCTATGCATATTAACTCTGATAGTGTGCAGGGGGGGGGGGGGGTACCACCACAGTAATTTTCCATTTGAAACACTTAAAGATACAACATACATTTCTGTTTAAACATCCTATGGTAAGGTGCTTCTTAATGCTTTTATATAGGCCTTAGTGGTCCCCTAATATTGTATCTGGAGTCTTTTTCCTGAAATGAAGCCTTGGTGCATAATTACAACCTCTTAGAGCCATTCCCACTAATAGCTTTCCTCTGAATGTGCCCTTCTGAGTCTGTAGCTTTAAATGCTGATGAGGAGGAGAGATGTGGGCCAATGTAAAGGGGTAGGGATGTCTGATCTCTGAATGGTTAGTTTAAAATATGTCTGGATACAATGCTTTTGTTTGTTAGTTTATGTGTGCTGTTGCAGTTATTACCATGTAGGTAGCATACATTGTTGGCTTTTCATGTTGCTCTGATTCGCTATGTGAGGAATAACAGCCGTCGAATTAACACTGGTGGAGCCTAATAACTTCACGACACAAAGCGGGAAACAATTACAACAAGCTCTGCAGACACCTGCTAATAGCTCACTGGTTTGAATCAGGTGTAAGGCAAAAACATAAGTGGGCCTATGCAGTAAAATGCTCGAACTACTACGGTCCCTTAGCTACAAGATGTCGGAATACAATACTTTTGTTGGTTAGTTTATGTATGCTGTTACAGTTGTTATGATGTAGCTAGCATGTTGCCTAAATGTAAGGGGAAAACATCAGTGGGCCTATTTTAGGAAGGTTTAGGAAGAGTTCACAGGCCATCTCATCATCAATAAATTGCTCGAACTACTGCGGTCATGTAGCTGGTAAAAGACAGTTGTATTCATTTGTAGTGAGATTCCCTTTGATATCCAAGTAGTTGAGATCAATGCCTGTAACCCCGTTGCTGTAAGGCACTTTAAGGCGCTTTTGCCCATTCTCATCTGATCACTTGTGCACACCATAGCAACAACAGCAAAATGGTTATCCAACAAAGATGTGCACTGTTACAGTGTTTGTATTCACACATAGGCTAGTTAATTAACTCCATGGTCTAGCCTACCTTTACATTAGCAAGCCATTCTATGGGTAACAAGCTAGGCAACCAACAAAGCCACGAAATGATAGAGCGTTAAGTGACTTACTTGCCCAAAGTTTGTAGCTGAGCCAACGAGAGTCGGCACTGATCCAGGCTTAATCCACATGATCCACAACACTGAAATTTGTAAAACAAGCAATGGGTATCCTGCTCTGTATTGGCCCAAGTTGACGAAATATCTGGCACAGACATACAATGTTTTAGGAACTTGTGTGGATGCATTCCACACTAAACCAGAGGCTCTGGTGAAGGAACTAAAAAATACTTTTTTGTTTATCATATCCAAACACAGCGTAACTGCCATGCTTCGCTTGTTTGAAAGCCATTATATCTTTCGAGGAAAACCAAATGTGGCAGGGCTAGTACAGTTGTTCATAGCCATAGACAGAAAAAAAGTCATAGCTTGTTTTCTCTGAAGGAGCAAACCAGAGAAGGGGGGTGGAAACCTTTCCCCCTATGACGACACAAGAGGAAGATTCAAAATCGACATGTCTGAGCTTTCATTTTTTTCGAAAGCAGAGAAGGATATAAATTGCTTGCTTTACACATTTTGTCATGTCTAGCCATTTGGGGACCTTAGGCAGGTTAGGGGAACTCATATTACATTTTAACCTCATAAAGTTCAATTTTCACGCCATGGGACCTGTAAAGGGTATGTATAAGTGTATCAGTTTATTAGCCTATTACATATGCTAATTTAACATAACTGGGTACCTAAGAGAAAAAAGTGAACTCTGGGTAAAGCCCTTTTAGAAAATGCACCCTTAGGTTCTGTAGGATGATGCCTACTTGCATAGACTAAAGGGAACAATCCAACACAACTCGGCACACCACACATGAGCAGTCATGTGTCACATGAGTTAAGGCATACTTAATGCCTAGAAGAAGCACTGTTGAAACATCCAGTTGACTTTGTTTTCTTAGATTTGTGGCTTAATGAGAGTAAATGCACACACAGCATGAAAGGAAAGAGTCATTGTGCTAATGGGGTCTGGTGAGACACAAAGAAAACATGGCCACATGATTTTGTTTGGCCCTTAAACTAATGAACAAGAGCTAACTATCCTTAATATCTAAGCATGCACTGGGGTCAGTGGGTTCCTTAATCTTGACTGAATAATCATTCTGTCCAACATGGATTAGTCCTGAGTGTGAGACTGAATGCATGAGACTGCACCGAAAGGACCAGTGACCTGTGTTGGACAGCCTTGGATTTTGCAGTCTCTGCTTCAACACAGCTTCGCCTTCCCCAAACAGGGGTGCGCTTCCCAAACAACTAACCAACTTAGCTTTAAACCAACATGGTACAATGCACTGTTGAACTAACCAACATCCCAAGAGTGATCATTCACCAAACATTGTCCTATCTCGATTGTCTGAACCAAGTTGACTTGAGCCAACAGTGCTTCCAGATATTTTCGGAGAGCCTCATTTATTGTCAGAAGCAGAGAGAAACAACCCGAAGAAGGCTATGATACTTCTGAACGAACTTCAACTGTAAATGACTAATTATGTAGCCAATTATGTATAGCCTGTTAACAGTCTATTTAAAACGATGTCAGGAATAACTGTATATTAGAAAATAAACAATAGAAATTAAATCAATGTAATAGTGCAAATTGTTACTGCATCATATATACTGCTGGCAGGAGAGATCTCTGTTAAGTTCATGAACACAACACAAATATATATATGGCTGGCATAAATGTTATATTAGGTTCATGTGCTACAGGGGAGCACATGTTCACCCTGAAACTAAAATAACGTGAGAATTGAGAGAATCATATTTCACATCCTGCGTGTGCACCACACCGGACTCGAACCAGGGATGTCATCAACAAGTTAGGTGTGCATGACCAGCATTCAACCCCTCCACCACAGAAGCAAGTTACAAGCCTTTGAAGTTTGGAGGTACTTGAAAGTACGTCCATAGCATGGGTCACTTGCTCTAGGGTGCCAAATGAGTTGGGGGAGGGGGGAGTGGCGTCCTAAACCTCTCCCGGCACCATTAGGACCACACACATCTAGCAGACTGACAGGGCCATAGCATTCACTGACAAAATAATCTGTCCTCCTCTCATTCAAGACCAGGCTTTTGGTGGACGTTTAGCACTGTTAGCAGCAAGCAGCTATTCCAAAGGCATGACATGACTCCCTGCATGCTGACTTAGCTAGCTGGAAGGGGAATGGGGGTATGGAAGTCCTCGCTGGAGTAACACCAGCACGCATTTAAAACTCACACACATCCCGACTCCCACTCATCTTTGACAGTTAACCAGGGCTCTAAATTAATCCCAATCAGTTTTTTTGCCTCCTTTCACTAAAAATCATTACTTCCATTTTCCATTGGCCTGCATGACTCTATTGTGTTGATTATTTACCTGCCAAAGAAATGAGCAGCCTGCGGTTTGGGAGACGTTGCGCCTGATTTCGGTTTGCTGCCCAGTAGGCCATCATGCAGTACTGAGGAAAAGAATGTGTTTGTCCGATCCCACCCACACGGTTACTTCCACTGGAGCAATGCAAAGCAGGAAAGCCTACACCAGCATGAAATCAAGAACCTGATAGCGATGAGCAAGCAACATAAATTCTTAGAAAACACCCCCCTTGATTAATTTAACCAGATCAGCAGCTGAAATCTTAAGTTAATATCTTACTGCCGTAAGGCATGGGTGACTTAAACGCCACTGGACCTTCATCGCGGGGATTAGTTGAAGAATGGGAGCTCTGTGGCGCTGACAGACTCTGACAGGAAAGCACAGCTGGAGGACAACACTCCCCGAGGACAAAACTTTTTAGTCAAAATCAACCCAAACTCCTCCCAACCAGAGAGAGTCCCAGTAAGAAATACGTGCAGTTGGTTTAATGCATAAGGCATGCCCAAATCGCAATGCAAGAGTCAAGTGTGGCACTAACAAACGTCGCCGTGACCTTTGGGTAAAGCACACACAAAAAGGCTCTACGCTACCCTTGTACCTATACGCAAGCGCTAGATTTCAGTTGTTTCAGTGCAAGCCAGTAAATGCCGTTTCCAAATAATAAAAGGGACCATGTGGTGATTTTCACTGCCTACTGGACACGCGAAAGTCAGAGGTCTGTTAAATTGTAAGATGTAGAACGTTTCTAGAGCTACGCAGCAACACTAGGCTAGTTAATAAAGCTGATAAGTGCGAAACCACGTGAAAAACCGTTGCACACATTTAAATGTAACAGTGACAACCTCCTGCAATACAAACATTTCATTATGGTTTGCCAATACACCTGAATGACAAATCACGCATGGAAAAACTCATACTTTCATTGTACGAATATGGAAGTTAAGGTGTTGATGCAGAGGTTATTGCATCCCTTTCCAATCTTCCTGAATTGTGTTATATCAGAATGCAGTCTAACGCGAGCGAAGCTAAAGAAAATGAGCAACCAACTCTTCAGAATTGAATCTTTAGAGTTAATATAAACTTAGACAATTGTGCTACCGGGTGCTGTAAAGAATGCGACGAGCTAATGCTTTTGTACAGCTATGACGCTGCGTTAAAAAAAACTCGCAGGAACGAAACGTGATCATAGCTAAACGAATGTACCACCATATTGCAATAAATAAAAAATGTTTGAAACATGGTAGCATGACTGTGACGGCCCGTGGCTGTGTAATAGCAGCTTTCTATTCGCAAAGTGACTTGATTAAGTACTGTGGCTAGATTGCTAGCATTCTCGCTAGCAATCTGGAATGACCACTGCTTGGCGTAAACAACTCTGGAGAACAATAGGGATCGTTGGCCAAACTCTGTCCTTCGGCTTATTCCGCGTTAACGCTCCTTAATCCTTGCAATACAACCATGCATTTGCAGGATAACACACGACGTATGCATTTATACAGCTCTAAAATACGAAAACTAAGATAGCTATAGCTAGCAAACTGTAATTCGCTGTCAGCCCCTACAACAGGCATTATAATTGTACGCTTTCTACAAATATATATATCCTTTGCCAGTTACTGCAGAAGACAGGAAATTCACTTTCCTGTTTATATTTACCATTGCGGGTGACACGGCTTAAATAAAACGACAATGCATCTTTAAACACATGAATAAATAAACCTGTTTACCTGTTAGAGTAACTGCACTCCACAGGGCGCCGCCATCTTGAACACCTCACACCCCACCCTCTGCAATTACCCTCCGCGGTCGTGGAGGCAAAGTAATCCCTGACCACATTGTGGTGTTTTGTTCACTGAAAGAACCAAGTATGTTTAACTTATTTCGCGCATAAGCTGCTTAAAATACAGAAATATAGCACTAACCATGGTTGTTTTCAGATATGTTTCAAGTGTTGTCCAGGTGAAATCCTGAAAAGATGATTGTTTTTCTGCAAAGTGGAGGGATGCACTCAAGTGTAATGCGGTTTTCGCGTGACTCAGGTGCTAGGCGCATGCGCCGTGTAAGATTCTCAGAAGGCGACATGAGCCACTGACACTGCACAGTTCGAGACAACCAATGACTGGGGAATCTGCGTTACAGCCATTTCCTCAAAACTGACAGTCTGAGTCAATAGAATGTAGTGTAGAATATAAAACCTTAGAAACGCAAAGCTTTATAGGCTTTAAATTGGATCACTTGCTGTCCAAACAGCATTGTGGGCTTTTGCCACCTGCCTTGTCGATAGGCCTTATTAACCGAATTACACATGTTCTCAGCATTTTACATCTAACATCTAACATCTTGATTAATATACATATTGACCAACAGTTGAAAGGGTCATGATCAGGTAGGCTATAATCACCAACTAAAGACACACATTTAGCTCTGTAAATGCCATAGATAGGCTACCTGACAGCTACTTCTCTAACTCCTTTGGGCAAAACAAGGTCAGGATGTATCCATCTGGACGTATCCTTCTGTTTCCGTGTGCGTGTGTGTGTTTTGCGCAATGGTGTGAGTTTGCATACAATCCAGCCACTGATCACGGTACGGTAACAACGTCGCAATTTCAGCATTTTTCTAAATTCAAAATGCACTTACTGCTTTGCACTGTTTAACTCATATTTTCGCTCAAAGGACCTGTGCATGGTAATAACAAGCTTGCTCTCAGCCTAATTGGCAGAGCATATACTTTATTATGGAACATATCAGGGTTTCCCACATTGCAGCTGTAAATTGTTGGCCCTCATCTACAGCTTCTTTACCACTGCCATCACTCTACTAAACTGCTGATCGGGTGCTTCACCCTGCATTCTCCACTGATTTTACATCCATTATTCATCTTGCATATTGTATTGCACTTTTGTGTACTTTATCCTTGCCCCAAATCCTACAATGTGTTGTTTACTACTGTCTTTATATATTATGTTTATATTTCTATAATATGTCCCAGTATGTAATTGATTGCAATTGGTGTCCTTTTGTTACTGCCAAAGTCAAATTTCTTGTGTGTGTAAGTATACTGGCAAATAAATCTCCTTCTTATTCAGATTCATTCACTGACTCAGTCTGCCATTCTTCCCCTTTGTCCTACTCCCAATGTAACCAACAGTAACATCATTACAGACAAAAGATAAAGGCAAAATGTTCTATTAAAGCAGTTTGACTCTAGGGTGAGGGTCCTGTTCTGCAGAACATAAAAACAAAACAAAAACAAAAAATAAAGGCAAACAAAAAACGTACATGGGACATTAACACAAACCAGATACAGATAACTTAGACAGCAATAAACATTACGAGCAATTTCATATCAGTTGGAATAGGTCCGACACCATGGTCCTCAATTTTTTCTATTTTTTTGTCCAAACATTCTTCCATGTTGTATTAGAATCAAACCACAATTTCAGCTCGATATTTTGTTTAGTTTCTTAGATACAGCTCTTTAAATATGGATAGACGTTTCCTAAAAGTGCTGAAAATGTCAGTATTTCATAAGCACCACTTTTTTCTACCCCTCTCCTCTTTTATCGCAACCACATTCTTTTCTAAAAAATTGAACACTATAGCAGTACCCTATTGTCTAATATCACATTGGAATTACAGTCCTTCCCACCACCGAAGACTTATTCATCGAAACAAGCCCATATTTCACCTTTGGATATGTTCTAAGTGACCAATAATTGGGGAGTCAGAATTTTAAATCCTATATCTCATAAATTTCATTTTCGATGTCCTACCTCCCTCCAACTTCAGGGAGAGAATCTGTGCTGAATTACTGATTTTCAAAATTCAAATCCTGACACCTAGTGGACAAAATAATTCACTGTGTTTCGGTGATGGACGTTGTTTGAGAGGTTTGGTGTGAACACGTTATGAAAGCTAAAGCATTACAACTAAGGTAAGACTTACATTTCTTGAATGAAAAGTCTAGCTATGTGGATGTTTTTCCCTGAACTGTTAAGACTCAAACATAGTTGCTCTCAAAGCGTGTGCTGCAAACAACAACAAATAATAAAAAAAAAAAACACTGCGGCAGCTTATATTTTCAAATAAATGGAGTTATTAAATAAAAATAAAACCAATCAGCCAAAAAATCAAACAGCCAAAACCTCTTTCTTTTAACCGTTGCGAATATAAAACTAGAACCACATCCTCGTCTATATTATAGCCTACTTCTGTACAAATATTACTATGCAAACATGATTTCGCACAGAGAGGACTGGTTTGGCGTGCATTCCCCTGGAGCTTTACATGCACATTTCATTTGCTTTGTCATAGTGTACATGAATGCAATTACAACATCCTGCAGTCTTCCACAGTAGACTATTATAGGTTGTGATTGACTTCTTGTCAACAAAAGAAAGAAAAAAAAGAAACAAACAAACAAACAAACAAAGAAACAGAGAACGAAACAAAGAGAGGAAGGATGACCAGAAGGCTTGTTAAGTTAAAATACCCTTGTCTGCAATGACCAACAATGACTTATTATTTGAAAACGCAAAGGGAAAACTCTGTTTAAAAAACGACGAAACCAAACTATATTTTAGTATATTTTAGCTCTAGCGACAAGTGTCAAGACAGTATTTTGCTCCCTGTGTACGCAAATATTCAGCCGGCACGATGCTCTCTCATTGGCCAAAACCACAGTCAGATTCCACCACAAATTTATCTGATTGAAAATCAGGGAGGGGAGCAACAGGAACTTGGCGCAGAAGTGTCAAGCAATGCGCTACATAGGCCTATTCCTCTCAAAGCCGTTAAGCTTTGCCTCTACACACATTAAGGAAAATATAGCGTACCTGTAGGCCAACAAGAGCCCGAGTGAAAGGTATGTTTGTTGTTTAAAAGACTCAACGTGTGTGAGCACCTATAATCATAACTTTATGATATACAGGAACAAAACTTTTGTATTTAATTGTTTACTGTGTTTTAACACATACATAGCTATCTAACTCGAAGCATTTCATGTCACAACTGAAGTTTCAGATGTCTGCATTCGTTCGTTGGTTGACATAGAAATACGCTGGTCTTCGAACAGTCTGTGGAAGTTAATGGTAGCGTCATCTGTGCTTTATAACCTGGCAAAAAGAAATTGTTCAAATGAGATCTAATTTGAATATTCCTTGACAACTAGGCCTGAATGATTTTGATCATGCATTTTGTCCATGTTTCCAATAGTTTTTTACATTTTCAGGTAAATAACACGCATGCAAGAATTATATGACAGGCAATAGATTTATTCATTTGTTTATATATATCGTTATGTCTTTTGACAGATAAGCCATGCCTCGCTCATTTTTGGTAAAGAGCAAAAGATGTGCGTACAGCATGCACCGTGTTTGGGAGGATGTCCCCACCGAAACAAGGCACCCGTCATACCCGGCGCCCGCCTCAAGTAAGTGGTTGATGTATTTTTGTTCTTTCCTTGTCCATCTTTTAAATTAATAAATAAGGGCAGCTATTGGCATGCATGTCACATTCGTTTCCGCTTTAATGAAAAAGGTACGTTTTAAAGCATTCAATGTTCCGTGAAGTGAGACGGTTCTTTTACTCAGACGCACTCAGATTCATGTTTCCAGTGAGCGCACAATTAGACAATTAGACATTAGACCACTCGCAACAGATACGTTCTGTTCACCTTCCAAAAGGTTTTGCTAAAACATTAAAGGTCTAAATACATTTAATATCAGGGCAAAAAGAGGAACGCCATTTTCTGCCATTGCCGTTATACACTTTATAGTTTTCCATGTCGAAATTGTTTTTCTTTTATGTCTTTCAAAAGAGGGTTGGCCGCCTGGCGTGTTTCTTATATGACACTATTGCCCATTTGAACAGAAAACAAATATCAACGACAAAAATATTGCTTTGTCCCGGATGTTTAATAACTTCTATAAGTGTAGGGTAAAAAAAACCCTCTTGATAGTTTGCACATTTAGCCCGGGGTGGTGTTGGAGACTTTACTGACAGTTAAGTCATCCTTGACGCTTGGATAGCTTTGAGTTGAAGTTTCCTCGGCTCCGGTCCTGCCGCAACCGGGCGGTTAGGGTGGATTATACGGATATGCAAATGAAAAGACACTGTAAGAAGAAGGCCTTTATTGTTTTATCTTTGAGCTGACTTATTTTGCCTTTATAACTTTTTCAAGGAACAGGATGGAAAGCAAATTGCAAGTGCGCTGTGTAAGCAATTGTAGTCTAAGCCTAAAGTGACCAAGCGGTATTATTTTTTTGTCTCTGTTTTTTGTATTGGCAGTAAGAGCGCAGAAATCGACTGAAAAGACAGAAAATGTCCAAATGTAAAATAAACTTTATGTTGCCCATACAATAATACTTCAAAGAAAAGTCTGGTTGGCTTTTAAAACTACATCCATCATATAAATCACATTTATACACACATTTCAGGCTAAAGTTAATCTATCCAAACCAATTTGAGTCATCATGATAGTAAGAAATTGACAGCACCTTTTGACAAATGTTTAAATAATGGCCCTCTTTTTATCAGCACTTGAACCTCTGGAGCTCTCCAGCACTCTGTCCCAGGGAGAGCCACAGTCTGGTGGTCTGCCCTTGCATGCAGACTCCTGCTCTGACATCAAACTGGAGCAGGAGGCAGAGTGCCCGGTGCCATCCCTCCCTGAGCCCAGCCTGCCACCACCCACTCCAGGACGGCCATTTTATTTGTCAGGTAAAAGACAAAAGAGGAAATGACAAGTTCTGATTTGAACCTTGCATCCTTTTTTTTGGTAAACAGACCTTCCACAGCTGTGGAATTAGGTTTTATCAAGCTTGTTTCCGAACTCTATTTTTTCCCTTCCTTTTCATCTTTGTTATATCACCTGAAAAGGTCAATGTCATATTCCTTTTTACATATTATCCTTAAATGGCAGTAGCAATAAATGATTTTTGCAATAAAGCCATGATTAATTTTGATGAGCTCATATGTTTGTCCCTTATTCCCCACCCTCTTGCAGAACCTCAGCTGGCTGAATTCCCTCCTTACTACAAGCCATCCTATGGTTGGGAGCCTCTGCCCACACCTTACGACTTCTCGGCGATGGGTTTCCCCTCTTCCTTGTTCCAGCATACTGCCAGCCTGTACGGGGCTCACCTCAAGCAGAGCCCCCCGAACACACCCCAGCCCCTGGACTGCAGCATGCACTACTTCCCTAACTCTGACACCTACCACTGCATTACATGTGAGAAGGTCAGGCTCCAGATCTTCTCTTGTGACTATTTCATTTTGTCAATCTCTGTGCTTCCTTAGGTTGACTGAATGACTGACAATGTGTGTAAATGTTGGGACTGGAGGGTGAAAGTCCATAACAATATTAAGGTTTATAGAATATGTGGAATTTTAGAATCTAAGAGTCCTGTAAAAGGTGCTCACTCTGTCACTCTTATTCTCCCTCACTCTCCCTGTCACCTGCTCCATCTATCACTTGTTCTAGCTAAAGACATTTTGCACAGGTTGCGGGGGATTTTTAATCACTGCTGGTATCCGTGAATTGCTTTTCAAATGCAGGAGTCTCCCTGAGGTCCCTTGAGACTTGAGATGTATGACATTGGTGGGAACACAACAATCTGTTAAACCCTCAAACATGGCAATATTGAAACTGTCTGTGTGGTGTGTGGAAAAATTGGTAGGGACAATTAAGCTAATATGAAAATTGGTGTGGACATGTCCCTACCATCCATACCTTCCGCATGCCCATCTGTGCCCTTGCAGTCTTTAAGCTGTTGCTTAACCATCAGTCAAGCTATTAATAAAGTACACTAGTAATTTATATTATTGTTCTCCTACCCCTCCTTGCCTTCTTTTCAGGTCTTCTCCACTCCCCACGGCCTGGAGGTGCATGTGCGACGATCCCACAGTGGCACCAGGCCGTTCGGCTGTAACATCTGCAGGAAGACCTTTGGCCATGCGGTCAGCCTCGAACAACACATGAACGTTCATTCCCAGGTACTGAGAAGCAGAACCGCCTGTTTGAATACAGAGAGGGACTTGGTGGCTGTCAGCATTGCCCTCCAGCATATCCAGTTTTCATATGAAAAACTCTAGTATGCAAGAGGGCAACAGTAGAACAGGTGCAATGTTAGAACAATGTGAATGGTTCTGTGTTTGACTTCATTCTGGTAAGGTCATAAGTAGTGTAAGAATTTGCATCTGTTGTGTGAAGTGCCATAAAAATGTTGTATGTAAGCATTTCCTTTTGGTTTACATCTTACCTGAGGCAAGACAACATACCAGTAGTAGCTGAAAATAGCATCATTCCAATGCAGTCTTCCAACACACAAAAACATACACACACACACACACACACACACACACACACACACACACACACACACACACACACACACACACAGGACTGCAGTGTTCTTACACTGGTGTTGCTCTTTGTGTATTCAAAGGAGAGGAGTTTTGAGTGTAAAATGTGTGGGAAGACATTCAAGCGCTCCTCCACTCTGTCCACTCACCTGCTCATCCATTCCGACACACGGCCCTATCCCTGCCAGTACTGCGGCAAGAGGTTCCACCAGAAATCTGACATGAAGAAGCACACCTATATCCATACAGGTCTGTGGATTCTCTCTCTCTCTTTTTCTCACTTGCTCTGTGGAAAATCTCTCTTTCTGTCTCTCTGTTTCTGTGTGTGTGTGTGTGTGTGTGTGTGTGTGTGTGTGAGAGAGAGAGAGAGAGAGAGAGAGACAGTGGGAAGATAACCATAGAATTTGTATTCAACGTACGGTATGTGCAAATTCCTTTTATATTTTTATACCTCCTGTATTTGTGTGTGTGTGTGTGTGTGTGTGTGTGTGTGTGTGTGTGTGTTTGTAGAAGTGCTTCCCTACGAAAAAAACAGTACAGTAAAGTACAGTACAATAAAATAAAATAAAATAAAATAAAATAAAATAAAATAAAATAAAATCTCACTTGAGTACTTGTTACAACTTGTATCACACAGACAAACAGATTGTTAAATGAATTCCTGTATCACTGCGTAATGGGTATAGGAGAGATTATAGGAGAGATTTTCTTTCTGTCATTAAATATACATTTGCCGATGGTGACAACTGTGCTGTGGTTATCAGCAGTTTTGAGTGCTTGCAAAAGTAAAATGAGATAAATGAAAAAGGGAAAACTAATTAAACAAATGCATAACTGATTTGCATATCTGTTTTTTCCTGGTTTGGTGAGAACCATAGTCTGTTGAAGGAGCAGTCTCAGGCTCATGTTTAAACCACTGCTGGACCAATCTGTTTGACATCAACACAACTCCTTGCCTCATGGGTTTTCACACTTGACACAACGAATGCTTAAACATGCAACTTGTAAGATCAACAACACAATCATTCCCTCTAACATGCAGCAAATTTGTGTGTGTGTGTTTGTGTATGTCTGTGTGCACAGGAGAGAAGCCCCACAAGTGTCAGGTGTGTGGCAAAGCCTTCAGTCAAAGCTCCAACCTGATCACACACAGCCGCAAGCATACCGGCTTCAAACCCTTCGGGTGCGACATCTGTGCCAAGGGCTTCCAAAGGAAAGTGGATCTGCGTAGGCACCACGAGAGCCAACACAGCCTGAAGTAAGCCATGGCATAGGGGTCAAGAACCCTGAGAAGAAGAACAGAGTCTAGTTGGAGGACCCAGGGTAGCATTAGTGTATTCCCCTGATCCTGGACCAGCCACTACCCTCTCCACTTGGGGCAGTGAGAGAGGCGCTGATCCTCGGCGGCGGAGGTAGGGGGTGGGGGTGGGGGGTTGGCTGCATACAGTGGTATGGTACAGGAGTTGAGGACTACAATCTTTCAGAGGGCACGACTCTATAAGGCTGCACCATATTAAAAAAAAACTATGCATTAAACTTGTGAATGCAAATAAATACGTTTCTTATTTGTAGTGTTGTATGTTACACAGAAGCCCAAAACACACAGATATTTATATACACTGATTTTGGAAACATCATTGTGATCCCTTTATGGTCAAACATGTATATGAATAGGAGAGATATTGATGGTCTTCCGGCTTACCTGGTTTTATCTTCTCCCAAGCGAAAGGTTATGTGAAACAGTGACATCACACTACAGCTTTCCAGGAAGAGGATTCCCCTTCAACCCATCTTAAATGTCGGTCACAATTTTAACAAGCCAAACCAAACTGACAGGAATGGCCTCAGAGCGGGAAATTTAAAAGTTCAGCATTTAAGTTAGCCTAAGTGCATCTTTTGTTGTCAATCAGAGCTTTGGTGTAGCACCTTAGTATGTCTGCTAATGGAAGTAACACAAGACACCCAATGCCTAGTGTTTGTCTTATCAGTAAATATAGCTTCAAGGTAAAACTGTGAACATTTATAATTGTGAACTTGAAGTAAAAATGACAGCTGTTAGAAGTTTTGTTGTGTTTGGGCATAGGCTTTTTTATTTTTTAAGTTCTTGAGATGCCTTGATTTTTGTATTTCATAAATTGTGTCATATTCCACCAAAACTATTTAAAGTTTCAATCATATGGGATATGTGGTGTCACTGGATGACAGTGATATTTATGAAGACATAGACAGAATAAACATTCTATAATCAGTGTACAGTCTGAATAAATGTCCTTTTACTTGTGATATGAGAGTAGTCTCATATCTCATTCTTTCTGTTCTTTCTTTCTGCCTTCTTTTCTGTCTTTTACTCAAGTATATTGAAATGGCACTGTGAAACTTTGCCTTGACAAAGGACTTGAAATACGTATTGATAAAATATTGGCTACATTTGAATAATATCGGCACTACAATCAGTCATGCAATGCTGAGCATAACAATACAAGCAATGGTTTTATAGAAAATCCACCACACATTCAACATTTTTCTGTAAAAGGTACGATGTACAAAAACACAGAAACAACAGAAATTGAACTCTTTTATGTCATGGCACTGTGTTTGCCTTTCTGGACATCCGCCTTTTCCTCTTTCTCTCTCTGTGGATGCGAGTACTGAAATTCTGTTACCTACTATAGGAGGACTGTCGAACAAGGTGTGTGAAATGAAATCTCTGGTGGAACTACAGGTGGTACAGCATTCAAATTTGTGCCTGGAACTTCATGCAAATCTCCTGTTAACCAAGTTTATGTACTTCAAAGGCTCCTTTAGAAGAGTGTGCTTTACACACCAAAAAGTATTTGGAGGAAAATATCTTGTAGTGTACCAATAATTGGTTCCATCACTAGTTCACTCTATGGCTGGTTTCTGTAGATTTATGATTTACCCTATTTAATATCTCACTTCCTATTCCTGGACAATGGGGTGTTGTGGAAATATCCACACATGTAAATATGCTGCTCCATTGACCAGATTTGCCTACACCTATGATAGAAAAAGATAAATATGTCTATGCGCACAAGACCCAGGCACACCAACAGGCAATACAATGAAAGCAACTCCACTTGTTCTGAGTAAATGTAGGTGTAAAGGGTAAACGTATCACTACTTAAGACAAAGACCTGACATAGGTAACCTAGTTCACTGAGGATGAGACAAAACAGTGGACTAGTCAAACTCTTGAAGTAAATCTGTTTTGGACAGGAGTCAATCTGAACAAACTATATACTGGCAGCACTATAATTAGCCAATGTCCCCTGACAAACAATATCTGATCATTTTACCTGCAAAGGACAAATACATTCATTTGCAATTTTTGCATAGACTCATTAACAATTCCACAGACATATTATCGAAAAAATAACACTTCACCAAGTTGTTGAACACTTACATTCTTGGAGGGGGTTATGTAACTGTAAATTCTGTGGCCATGGCACACAACTCTTAACGCCATGCTTTGACTAAACACACTGGAAAACAGAAGAAACACAGCGTGACAAAGCCGTTTGCTGGGCCCTTAATGCAAACAACGAGAAGGAACTCAGGTAGAGATTCCAGAAGAACAGACAGGAGGTTGTGTTTACTTTGAGTGGAGGGATGAGGTTCAAGTGATTCTTAGCAAACAGATCATTTAGATCTGTAATGTCAACAAACTTGTGTCACACCCATGGAGCTGAAAGGTAGGAAAAGAAAAACATTACTGCCACGTCGCACTTTATGACCAGGGACAGCTGGTGATCCAGGGACCTATCAGATCATCATCAGAGGTTATTTAAAGTTTACATATTATTAGTCACCTGCCTTGACTCCCAAGATGAGATTTGTCACCATCATTTCAAAGAAGGATAAACAAAAATGTTTAGCTTTTCTCTCCACGCAGAGTCTTCCACTTAGTGCTATACTATAGACCTCACACACAAACTGATGTTTTTAGCTTGGGAGTGCCGTGGAAGGTAATTGTTCCACTGTGAGCTTTTGCTTAATTTGCCAAATGCTACTTTGTAGTGTTGCAAGCTGTGGCATTTATGTGTGTGTGCTGACATCATAGGCTTTAAAAAACCTTTGTGTAACCTATCATATGCATAATCCACTTATCTTCCTTACATGGTAAGCATAGCATAAAGCCGAACTAAACAAGTTCAAACTAAAATTGCATTTTGGTTAATCATGTGTAATAACATTGAAGAGGAAATCAGTGTCCACAGTAGGAAAAGCTTCCAGGCTGTCCGTGCACAGGTACAGTTGGTAAACAAATCTGTGGTGGCCATGCAAATAGCTGTGTATATTTCTACAGCAACGGGGTCTGCCATGGAACAGTTAGGGCTACATCCTGGTGTGAGGAAACCAAGCAAATCAGAATCCTGCACAGCCCGGCCAGGCAGAGCAGGAGGGGTGGCGGCCGACGCAAAACAGGTTTCTGCTCCCAGGTTCACTCTAGGTTAAGAAAAGAAAAAAAGGGATGAGCATTCACACTCACACACACACACACACACACACACACACACACACACACACACACACACACACACACACACACACACACACACACACACACACACACACATAAACACAAATCTAGTTAGGCTGTACTTCCCCTTTTTGTACCCACCACCCCTTACTTCTCTGATGCCAAGGTGTGAGAAAAAAACATGGGAGGACCTTTATGTTTCAGTGCCATTAATTGGAGGATACTTCTGTCCTGACTCACACAGGAGTCTTGCTTAGTTGACTAAAAAAGCTCTGTTGAGTTTCCTTACAGTACAGTTATAGTAACTGTTAATGTAACATCATTTCCATAGTTGTGGTTCAGGGGAAAGGGAATATGGAACATCACATTTTATAACAATTAAAAGGTACCAGTAAATTTCTACAAGTTTCTATGCTACACACATAATTTAAATTGCATGGAGCAACCAGGTGCCTAGCAGCCTAGCCTAAACAAAAGAAGCATAGTAAGTGTCAAGACCTTCAATACCAGTGAAATAAATAAATGTGTTTCAAGTAGAGTTTTTTAATCAAACAATGAATAGCATCTGGTATTGTATCACATACTGCTGGAAAACAACAAAAATATGCACAATTCTGTTTACAGGAAGATACTGATAAATGCACTGAGTGCAGACAGAAGCTCCTTGGAGTTCCTGAGAGGACATAAGGAAGGTAAGATGTTCTGTGGTAACCCAACTGTACATATTGACAACTGTAACACTGCATGGTATCAGATTGTCTTTTTGAGGGAGTCCTTTGACACTACATGACAACTGAGAAGCCAATGTGTTATTGCACACCACAGCCACACAAACATACTTATTCCCTGCACACCCACACGCTGACCTTCTCACGTAAACAAACATACTTCAAATTATTTAGTACAACAGGATTTGTTATACACATCATCATCATCACACACACACACACACACACACACACACACACACACACACACACACACACACACACACACACACACACAGGGATTAGGTCAGGAAGGAGGGAGGGGGGGGGGGTGAATTTGGCTTGCAAATGACATCTATGCAAAGCAACTTGGCTCTTGGTGTAGATGGATGGCTGTGCTCGGTGCCAAAGGCAAAATCCTCAGGAAAACCTGCAGCAGAGGGGGAACTGTCTTATTTGTGCAGGGACTCTCCCATTGGCTTACTTTCTGCGTATTTTACCTTCATTTGTTTCAATTTGATACCATGTATTTTCAGTATTTTCACACTGCACTGGTGTGAATGTTGATTCTAACCTGTTGGTTATAGATCTTCCCTTTCTTTAATGGGAAAGAGGAGAGGACTTCAACCTGATATATCCAGAAATTATACACTAAGCAGAGGCATGAAACTCTTTGCCTTGTCATTTCCTCTTTTTTGTAAATGCAAATAATAGAGAAAACATCAGGAGAATGGTGATTCAGGAATGATAAATTAAATATTGCAATAAATCTATGCTGCTGCATGTTCACATTCTCCTCCTCATATGTAAACATGAAGGCAAAACAAACACCCAGCATAGCCAACATTTGCCTTAGCAGGTGCTGCTGTGCAGATTCTAACAAACTGAATTAGTCAGAAATCTGAGACAGGATAATATTGGTAGGCTACAAAACAACTTACCCAGAGTATATTTTAAGAAGGTGGTTTAGTGACTAAATGTAGGTACGTTAGTTCAGAATAAGTGGTTGGGCTTTATTGTCTTGGCAAAACCAAACCATAGGGCAGTACTATTAGGTTTACCACTTGCTCTGAGGTACACAAATAAGTGACTAAACCTGCTTTCTGAAATACCCCCAGCGCTGTTTATCTGTCCCCACACACCCTCTTCCTACTTACCACCATTCTGTTTGTTTATTAACATGCAGCACTTCACAGTCTATTTGCAGTTTCTACGCATCAATTTGAAATTTACCTTAAACTTCTTTAAAACTAAAACTTAAATTGTCTATATAACTTAAAAAGAAAATAAAGGGAATTAAAAAGGTAAGGACATTATACTATACATTAATACAAAACTACACACTACTCTCACACAGATTTTCTATGTACACTTAACATACTATTTATTTACTATACTATACTACACTTTTGAGCAGCAAAAACAAAAGGATTTTACTGTCTTTTACTGTATAATACATTGAGATGTAATAAAGAACCTTGAATTTTGCTGTTGTACAACTATTTCCAACTTTTTAATAGCCACTTTTAAGTAGATGGTCTGATGAGTCTATTTTTCCAGCTGATTGATCACACTCAGTTTATTGTAGCTCTTTTCATCAGCTTAGTAACATGACTTGTGTCTACATACGAGGGGAAACAGATTACTGTGTCACTTACAAAGGCTCAGTTAGCTGTGGTATTTTATTGAGCTGGAGGCTTTAAACTGCCTGAGATAGGTAGAGACAAAATGGTAAGAACAGGCGGAGCCATGGCCCTAATGTGATTCAGCACGAGCCGAACGCAAACAGATTACTGGAGGACAGGCAGATAAGAGCCAATCATTATTTAAATCCAAAGTAGGCGAGTATTCACTCGTGCAAAGGTCTCCCCTAATTAGACAATAGAAAGCCAATCAGAGGAGAGTTTGGCCAACCCTGATGAGAGGACAGAGAGGCAAGTGAAATATATCATGTCTTATTTTCCTATCAAGAGATGACATCTGGTGAGCCATTCGAGCTTTTCCAGGTAACACACTTCCCACTAGTACAAAGTTGTCTGCTGTGAAATACAAGTGAGTTCACAGTAGTAGACTGTAGTAGGGTTCATCCTTAGTTAAATCAGTATTGCTTGAGATTGTAAAGGCTATTAACTTCCTTTTAGCCTCCAGTCTCAAGTTTTAAACCAACACAGCAGTGCTCAATAATGAAAGTTATAATAATTTCAAAATCAGCAATCCAAAATCCAAATAAGACAGGCCGCAATAAAAAAAACACCTTTTAATTGTAACAGGTTAAAAAGTTAAGACAAAATACTAATGAAGACTTATAACACCAGTAACAACCAGTGAAAACAGAGAAGGATGATCTGCGTTTTCAGCTGGATGCAGGAAGTATGTCAATGGTCACATGACATGAGTGGTGAGCATGAGGGGTGAAATGATTGACAGTTACTGGACAGCAAAGCGGGAAGAGCTTTCCTGGAGCCTGAGGCATGAAGGCCATCATCCTCTGAAAACCTTTGTGGACAACCACCAAATATGGCATTGTGTGTTGTCAGAAAGAGAAATGGGAGGAAAGTGTGTTGGACAGAGAGAGAGATGTGGTAAAGAAAAGGAGATGAGAAACAAGATTAAAGCTTCAAGGAAAAGACAAAAAGGAGGAAGTCTGTTGCAAAAAAATATAATTGGATGAAAAGGAAACCAATGTTGAGGATCTCGCATAGAAAGGGAGTGAAATCTGGGGTCAGCAGAGGGCCGGCAAGCAGGTCGGGCTGTGATCCATGCGTGATAGGCGTTATCAGACACGGCCCAGGCTGTAACGGTCGGAACACACTAGTGATGCAGAAGGGAGGAGCCAACAGCTGCAACGCACAGATAGAGACGCCAGTAATTAGAGACACACAGCAGTACCACAGTGAGCCAGCCAGCCAGCAAGACCCCTTATGCCACCAAACAAACACATTAGGAGACTAACCTACAGCAAATCAACTGGTGCAAACAAACACACTAGGAACATGTTTGCATGATTTTTTATTAACTTTTTATTAACTGCAAAATTATTCATATTAGTCCTTTGCATTGTATTTGTTTTAAGCTTTCCAGTTGGTATAAATGAAAGGCAATTGATGAAGTGCCTATTTTCATACATCATCCTATAATTTCATCACCATGTCTAAATCTAATTTCAGTGTTTTATTTGGACAACAAGGTGGCAGAGATGTGTTGTTAAGATGGTTGCTCTAATTCTAAAGCACTGGATCAAACACTGACTGCAATATGTATAATGACTGCAAGGCTGTGTAATGTATTTTTATACGGCATAAAAACCAAAACTGGCTGATTGGTTTTCTTTGGCATCAAAACCATTAACATGAAATACTAATGATTGACATGGCACTTTCCTTTGATGGATATTGAAGCTAACCATACACTGTACACATTTACAGATGCACACGTACACACACACACACACACACACACACACACACACACACACACACACACACGGAAGACACCAACATGCACATGTACAGGTCAAACAATATAACAAAACAATATGAATATAGAAAACATAACAATATAAACACAGCAAAAAAAATCATATATAAGTATAGATTTTTATTTAGCTCAAATGATGTCATTTAAGCAGCAGCTGCATAGACTGTGAGCAGCTGATGATTCAAAGTGCAGGTGTGGAGAGTGAAGGTCCAGACTTTGTGGGTGCATGGGTCAGAGGGGGGAGGCAGGGCAGGGCAGGGTAGGGCAGGGCAGGGCAGAGAGAGAGTTCAACATCCTGACAGCTTGGTGGACAAAGCTGTCAGTCCTTCCTAAAGGCAACAGACTGAAGAAGCTGTTGGACGGGTGGGTGGGATCACCTGCAATGCAGAGGGCTTTACAGGTAAGGTGGATGTGGTAGATGTGGAGGGAGGGGAGAAAGACACCATGATCCTCTCAGCTGCTCTCACAACTCATGTAGCAAGACAGGGTGCAAGTGCTATACCACACAGTGATGCAGCTGGTCAGGATGCTGTCTATGGTGCCTCTGTAGAAGGTGCTCATGATTGGCGCTGGGGCTCTAGCTCTCCTCAGCTTGTGAAGGAAGTAGAGTTGCTGTTGGGCTTTGCTGGCCAGTGATGCAGTGTTCTTTGAACATGAGAGGTCCTTAGAGATGTGCACACCCAGGAACTTGGTGCTGTTCACACTCTCAACAGCAGCTTCACATGCTGCTTTACTAAATGTATTTATTAAACAAGCTTAATGTTGTTGCTGGTTTTGGTCAAAACTCTGTATTCTGACATGGTATGGGTGGATTAAAGGTCAAATGGAAAGACCTCTAAAGAGTCCAAAGTAAACAGGTAGGAGTGTGGAAAGGTACATACAATTTTCCTTGACAACTACTGGCTTGGCTTGCATGACAAAATATGATCAAAGGCAGTGACGATATGATACACCCACATACTTGTGCCAGTGACAGTGTTTAAAAATGGCCACTGGCATGCTTAAGTGCATATGTAAACACTTATCATAAAAGAACAGACTAATATACAATAAGAAGGTTTCAAGAGTACAAGAAAAGGCTACTCAGCTGTTTTAATACCAGTGCTCAGGTGTTCTGACAATTACATTACATGGTGCTTTTACTTACAATAGAAGACACAAATCAAGCTGTAAATAAAACTACATCAGCATTCAAGGCCAATGCAGGCAAGGCCAATGCAGTAAAACAAACTTGTGAGTGTACTCATTCTCAAGTTTTCAACCTGACACAACTGGCATTTAGCATAGGTTTTCAGGATGCCTATTTGGAAGGAGACACTTGCATCTTAACAATGATTGGCATGACTGTTTAAGGAGCCACTATGATTTCTTGTCTTACTCTGAACTGGCAAGACAACAAATTCTGCACTGAAACCTACAGTTTTTTTGTTTCCTGAATAGTCCTTGTGGAGCCTAGGCTATCCCAAAATAGTTGTGTGAATAGTCCTTTTTCAAGTAAAACTTTAACAAAGTACCTTACAAACCTAGGCCTTAAGCAGTATATACCCCCCCCCCCCCCCCCCCCCCCCCCAAAAGTAGGAGTGGCATGGCAGGGATTTTGACTTTGGATCCAACACCTAAACTGCCTGTCAAGAAAAACAGTCTCTACAAAGGACAAATGAATGGTTTACTCATAAGATTGAGGGAGAAAAATGAGCTTCAATCAGGCTGAAACAGGTGTGGCCCTTACACGAGTACATAACACCAGGATACCTTAAGCAGAGCAAACAGAAAGAGGACTTGTGTAGTTTACAAGAAGCCCACAACACATTTTCAGACATTAATGGCAGACACTTTAGACACTGTTAGACTACTGCCTAACACGCACGAACACACACACACACACACACACACACACACACACGCACACACACACAAACCCACACACACACACACACAAACACACTGTTTAATTGTAGGCTACGTTATAAAAAATGATATTGAACGTGATTTTCTTGTCTAATGCAATCTATGGCCTTCCTTGGTCTATATTGCCCCCCTATGGACGAACATCGAACGTAAATACAGCAACAGTAAAGAATAGAGACCGGTGTCTAGAGACGGATGTCTCTATTGACGGATTGGTCAAGACTATTTTTACGTGGTCTCGGTCTTGTCTTGGGGTCGACTGTATTTTGTCTTGCTCTCGGATCTCTCGGTCTCGCTGTCTAAGATCGAGATTTGCAGCCAACAGCATATATGACACAAAACGTATCGTTTGATAATGCATTATTATTAACAATAAAGTATTGAACAGTTGAGCGAGTTTTATCATATGCGTTTTATTCCACCGCGCACGGCTAGGCTGTAAGATGGTGCAGTCTTGAGTTTTTTCGAAGTGCAATCGGTCACTGTTTTAATGTGAACTGTTTTCACTCCCTCCCTCCCTCCTTGAAACAATACCTTCTAATATTGAATGTAAACTGGGACTGAACAACTTCTGACATCAGTATGCTGCTCTTATTCAACTAATGCAAGTTATGGTGTAACATCAACACTATCGTCTTGACTGCATTGCGGGACCAGATGGGCCGTCTCTCAAACAACGGTGGGGGAGAGCGAGGGAATGAGGAAGAGAGGTGAGAGTAAAGAATATAACTGGAATGAAACTTAATGTTCTGCGTAGTGAGAAAGGCAGCACGTTGCATTAGAATTTAATTAGATCCAAGACAGTAAAACAAATGTGAGCGGAACCAAAAGGGTTATGCTGTTTCCCACCGGTTTTGCAACAATGAAGGACCTACTCAGTGTAGGGATGTGGTATGGAGTCGTGTATGGAGGGCGTTAAGATTTAAGATTTATTATTTATTACTTTACGTTCCTGCTGTGTCTGGTTGGACGTCGAGTTTTAATTAACAAGGTCATTTTACTTTCTTTTTTTGAATCATGACTTCCGACATTTCCAGTTCTTCAGCGAGCAGGTTGTCCCAAGGCGATGAACCAAATTACCCCGTTTTCAGAAATGCACCAGTTGTAACGGGCAGTTCTGCCACTGTTAACCTACCAGATAACAAACTGGTGTGCGTGGAATACCCTGGAAGTTTCCTCAATGTAGACAAAATGTTGGATACAATTGGGGGAGAAAAGGGAGTATCCAAGGTAAATGTCACTGGAAATTGTGTGGTTATCGAGCGTTAGCTGCCCTCAAATCTCGAAGGAGATCTCGGATGCGTTTCTGGTTTCTCCCAAGTCTTCAGTGTATCGTGCAATGTGCATAGCTTTAAAATGATCTCCCTTTGAAACGCCATAATGCACTTTTTGACATTTTTGTCACGTTTATTCTAGTATAAGGTGACATTACCTTGTAGGCTACTTTACCTTATACTGCACTTGGTTGGAGTTGGTGAGCTGACTAACGATAATAGGTTTTTACACTTTGGTGGAGTTTTACCACGTGTAACACTACGCGGTTTTGATCACTCATGTTTATTTAGTACACCCCAGAAATAAAATTTGGATTACCGGTGAAAATAAGCATCCAACGTTCCCTTTACACATGGAAGGCAATCGTGGTTTGAGCCAACAACCAAAACATGAGAGTGTGTACGTGTTTTAGTGAGTGAAAACTTGTTTTAATATTCAATTTGCGGCTAATGAAGTATTTCCTCTGTTTTGAATAGACTTATTCAGACTCAATGAAACGTCTTGAACTTCGGTATCGCCCAAAAGACCCATACTGCCATCCGGTGTATGGGAACCGCTATCCCTCCACCAACCTCCTGCTTCGGATTCGGCGACGAGTTTGGAAAGGAGACACACAGGAAGTACAAATCGACATGGAAATTCTTGGAGTTATTGAGACAACCTACAAGTTTCAAGGTGACACAGTACAATAGTCCCAGATGTTTAGGGTTTAGTTTTTGGGTCATTCCGTGTCCATTCACACATCCTCCCCAGCAGACCCGTCGTCAGACCTCAGTCTTAGGGTGGGCTTATGAAATCCACCAGGGGGGCACCTTATTTTTTCACACTATTCGCGTAGTCCAACTCCAGCACAATAACCACCACATTAAACAATGATGTCTGGTCAGCGCAACACGTCCATGAAAAGACATTTGGGGCCCTATTTTGCCGCGACGCATTGTGCATTCGCGACATGCGCATGCTGTCATTGCTATTCTGTGCCAGCGCAACGTTCATTTTTTCAGGCAAAAAATCACGTTGTCTAGATAGCAGATGACATTGCGCCGTGACGGGCGGGTCAGCGAAAAGAAGAGGTGTGGTCTGGCGCAAAGCGCACCAGATGCTATTATGAGGACGTATAAACCATTTGCGCTTTTGATTAATGAAAAGGTGCTTTTTCGTCACTGGCGCATTGTTGAAAAGTTTTTTTAGAGGCGCACAACGCTTTGAACCCCGATGTACCTGCTGCTGCGCCAGAGAGGCGAGCTGAACTGGCAGAAAAGTTGCAACATGTATAGCCTGTATAGCTATGTATTTGTATGTTTTAGTAAGCAAACATGCACAAATAATGAGCAATATAGCAATGTTGTGCAGTGTATAGCAATGTTCTGCAGTTTATTTACAATTTCTTTTGTCATTTTAAATAAACAGCGATTGCAATGTTCTGCAGTTTATTTAGGATTTCTTTTGTCGTTTTAAATAAACAGCGTGGCAAGTTGTAAGAAATAATATGGACAAATCATGAAAAAGAAAACTAGTGGACTAATGGTTTGTTGGACCTATACCTTCCGTTTATTTCTGATGTTTCCTTTGAGTTTAAGGCTTTGTTTCCCGTCTTCTAACGTTATTGTACCGCTTTCGGCGCACAGCGCGTTGAACCCCGATGTACCTGCTGCTGCCCCAGAGAGGCGAGCTGAACTGGCAGAAAAGTTGCAACGTGTATAGCCTGTATAGCCATGTATTTTTTATGTTTTAATAAGCAAACAGGCACAAATAATAAGAGTATAGCAATGTTTTGCCGTTTATAGCAATGTTCTGCAGTTTCTTTTGTCTTTTAGGCTAAATAAACAGCGATTGCAATGCTCTGCAGTTTATTTAATAAACAGCGTGGCAAGTTGTAAGAAATGAAATGGACTAATCATCAAAAAGAAAACTAGTGGACTAATGGTTTGATGGACCTCCACCTTTTATTTTTGATGTTTCCTTTGAGTTTAAAGCTTTTGTTTCACGTCTTCTAACGTTGCCGCTTTGGGCACTGTTCGAAAGTTCTCTTCTTGCCAAAGGAGGACACAATTGAAGATATTTCCTCCCATACTTCTATGACCCGCGGAGGTTTGGGGGGATTCTTTCCATCCCCGAATATTAACTACACGCGCTTTTACTTCACGCACGAGCAGATCGGTCTCCTCCACCGAAAAGCTCCTCCCGTCCGGGTAAATCCGCCATCGTAATAGCAACAGGCTATGGACAATGCGCCCGCTGGCTCTTAAAGGGGATGAGAGTATAAAATACCAAATTGTGTCGGGAACTTGATATTATTTAGGCTATTTGAGATCAGTGACTGTGACAATCTGGATTGGGTGGGCGGAGCGGGCGGGCCCACAGCAGGCCCACGCATCTTGGTGGGCGGGGGCGGGCCTACGCATCTTGGTGGGCGGGCACAGCCCCCTAAGGCCCGCCCATGGCGACGGGTGTGCTCCCCAGGTACCCCTCTTTGATGAGTGTTTCTAGGCTTAAATGTTTGATAAAGTGTGACTGTACATGGGGTTAAAAACTTATTTGAGTCATGAAGTGCCCACATGGTCAGTTGGGGGCCAGGTGTAGGGGGGTAACGAAGGGTCGTTTTGATTCAATCATTTAGGGTCTGAGTGCCCTTAAACTATTTAAATACACTGTACAGTTCCCAAATATGATGGAGAAATAGTTGTAACTCCAGTAGCATACACACAGATCTGGAGCACCAAAATGTCAATAATCTTAATCACGCTTTTTAGAAATCCAGTTTTAAAGGGTTAATATCTCCAAAAACAGTGCAGTAAGTGCAGAATCTGATAGACAGGGTCAGACTAATGGGAGATGGGAATTTTAAGGCCTGTATCTGTCTTCAAGCCAAAGATATGGATGTCCAAACCTGCTTGCAAATTATGTGTGCAATTCCTGGACCCAAAAAATCGGCATGGCACCCAAGTTCTGGAGGGCCTCATCTCCAAAACCGTTAGAGGTAGGATGCTAAAACTTTGAATTCTTGAAGTTGGCATCAAAGGTACCTGTACAAGAAAAAATAGGCAAATCGAAGAGGTGCACCTGGGGAGATTCTAGGGAATTGTGTAAATTTGACATGGAATGACCCTTTTGTGATTTGATATTTGGTACCATGTGCCTTCCACTGGGTTTTGTAAAAAAGTCATTTGTCTACTTTGATCACATTTTTCTGTGGCCAAAATGATAAGCTAGGGTATATAACTGACTTTATAAAATGAGCCAAGCTGTTGTTTCAAATAAAACAACTATGGCAATAATGTTAATGTTGCATTAATGTCATGGTGGTTTTGTTTTTGCAGCAATGGCAGACATCCAGTATCTTGCTGCACACTCAGAACCAGACAAGACGTGGACCTCATTATACAACAAAGTGATTCTGCGCCAACCAGAAAAAAAGGAGTTTTTTGACCAGGATGTGCCTCTCTTTCTCCCTCCACCAATTTTCTCTCGACTGGACAGCTCCATAGACTACTATTACCGTCCAGACATACAGCACAAGTCAGTGCAGTCCAGCATTGTACTAATACTTTGTCTTTTACCCAGAGCAGTTTTAAAAATAAATTGCTCCCAAGACATTTAATGTGCAATGTTGGACAAAGTACAATACAATTTTTACGAGTACAATTTTTATTGAGTTTGCTAACATGACTGCAAAGGTTCTTTGTAAACAGAAGTGGACATTCCAGTTTGAAAGTCCTGTCCTGTATTTAGGAGATTTTACTAATTAGCTGATCTACCTGGCTGAAGAGTTCTGTTAATTAGGATCCGCAGGTTCAGTGAATGTTATAGATGTGACAGGAGTTTGACTTTCTGAAGTCAAGATGCCCAATTCTGCCCAGAACAAGACAGTTTAGGATATTTACTTGAAGCAACACTATGTAGGATTTGCTCATGGGGTCGCCCTTCAGTCGAGAAATTGTATTGTCTGTGTCTTGTGACGTATGCCATAAGGCAGTCAAATTTTGTAGTTCCTCTCACTCTTGGGAGGCTGAACTGACTCTTGTCTTCGGGTCTTTAGAGAGGGCTGTGGTCCTCCCGTGGCCTCCAGCGATAACCTGATAGGCCTGAGTCGAGCACGGCGCCCCCACAATGCCATCTTTGTGCCTTTTGAGGAGAAGGAGGTTCCCTCTGAACCACTGGAGGCAGCCAAGCTCAATTGGAAGAAAGTCAGCATCCATCCCAGTGATAAGAGGGTTGAAGAAGAGATTCGAAAGGTTGTATGTATGTCTGTGTGTGTGTGTGTGTGTGTGTGTGTGTGTGTGTATGTATGTGTGAATGAGTGCGAGAGAGAGACTTCCTGATTTTTTACTGATCTTCAAACGGAGTACCCTACATAGTTATACTGTTACCAACATAGCCAGTATAACCGTATAACACATTCTAAAACCAAGGAGAGGTTTTAATATACTTTTATGCTTATCTTCCTCTCCACCTGTTCTCTCTCCCTCTTTCCTCCTCCCTCGCTCTCACCTTTCTTTCTCTCTCCACCCCCCTTTCTCCCCTCCCTCTCTTTCTCTCCCTCTACCTCCCTCTCACCTCTCTTCCTCATTCCCTCGCTCTCCCCCACAGTTGTTTGAGAGACGGCCCATCTGGTCCCGCAATGCAGTCAAGGCCAACATTGATGTGCATCCGGAAAAGCTTAAGTTGCTCCTGCCTTACGTGGCATATTACATGGTGAGCGTGTGAACCTGCCAGGCCTCCAACATTCATGGTGGTGCAGTCACCGTCGGCCTCCTTTCTGTCTGGTCTTAGTAAGCAAGGAGAGGTTGACAAAGTTCATCGACCGCTGGCAACCCCTACTCTCAACCCCTGTCCCCCTCTCATTCAATACAAGCTTTCAATAGAAACCAATAATGGTAGAGAGAAAAAAAAAAACAACCCCTATTTTTGATGCCAAAAGTGAAAAAGTTGCCTTCAACGTCCAACATTCTGTCAAACTATGAAGTCAGCTGCCAGTTTTATGGTTGGTTATAGGGTTGCTGTGTATGCAGGCTGTCCAAAACAAAGGTTTATTGGCACCTTGATGCCTGCTTAAGGTGCGCGACTTGTTAGACAGTGAAGGCAGCAAGTAACTAGCTTCCCATTTTGGACATAGCCTTGGTTTCTCTGATTATTTCGTTTAAGGAGTTGTGCTTATTATAGTCAACTGATGTACTGAATAGATGCATGAAGTGTGTGTGTGTGTGCACGTGTGTGTGTGTGCTTGTGTGTGTGCGTGTGCTTGTGCTTGTGCTTTTATTTAGTTGACTGGTCCTTGGAGGAGCTTGTGGGTGAGGTTTGGGTATGATCCCCGGAAAAATCCAGAAGCTAAGATTTACCAAGTACTGGACTTCCGAGTACGCTGTGGGATGAAGCATGGTGAGTTTCAAAGTCCAGTGATAATCAGTTCTGAGTGAAAGCAATTTACCAGCACAGTATTAAGGCTCACCATCTGTCAAGTGTAAATATTGACACATTGTCTGTTTAATCTGCCTTTCCCTCATAAAGGATATGCTGCTGGTGATATGCCAGTGAAGGCTAAAAGAAGTGCATACCATTACAGTCTGTACACCTCGTTCAACAAATCAGGTCTGCTAAGTAACAATGATCTTCTAAGTACAATTATGTTAAGAAGTATGTAACCACTCCTTGCGTTGCCTCCAGGTCTTGGATACAAAGAAAATCTTGACTGATTGGTGTTCTGAGATGAAATGGCTGTTCTGGTGAATATGACTCATGAGTTCTTCTTTTGTAGGCCCGCCACCTGCTAGCCTAAAGGAGATCATGGAGGAGAACCCCAGTTCTTCACGCAAGCCTGATGAGCCCCGCTACAGGCTCAAGGTAGACCTCGCATCAGACTTGTACGACGTCTTTCACATTAAAGGAAAAATTTGGGGTGAATTAATCATAGCTGTTATTTAAAGTCACAGAGTGTTGGTTGGAGAAAGAACAAGAAAATTTGATGCAAATAGACTGGTAGCAAACACTAACTGAATGGGGCATAGGGAAATGAAATTGAAAGTTAGTTTCTATGCCCATTCGATTAGTGTTAGCTACCAGTTCATTATTCGATCTATGTTGTATTAAATTTTCATTCTTTTTCTATCAACAGCACTCTATTACCTTAAACAACAGGACTCTGGATTAATTCACACAATTCTTCTTAAATAAGAACTTTGATCTCTGTGTCTCAACGAAAAATATTTTCAGGCCCCTTAGAACTGCACAAAATTTGGTTGAACCATGTGTATTGGTCATTGCTTTTGCACTGCTGTGCCCAATAACTTTCAGAAATTTTACATGGAAGGACATGGCACTTGACCCTTGCCAGGCTCATCATCAAGTCTGTCAGCTGAGAAGAGCACAAAAAGAAATATAAATAGATTATTATAGGGTAACAGGTTTGGTATGATTGACGGGCCATTTAATATCTGTCTTTTTAAAGATGACCCAATGTGCTCCATTTTGTAATGTTGACCCAGATATGTACAGTAGCAGAGTGACAGTCCTATATGTAGTTTGTGTAGTCTAAGCTTTTTTATAAAGAACCATATCTCGTGTCTTTTTACAGGAATCCATATTTAGGTTTCATGAAGGGATGCTACCTCCATATAGGCAGATGTTCTACCAGCTCTGTGACCTGGAAGTGGATCAGTAAGAACAATTTGATGCTTTTCATGTAGTTGGCATGTGTTTCTTCACACTCTGCTTTCTTTGATGCAGCCTTTGCATGTTTTTCAGAGTTTACACTTCCAGCAAAGAGATGGAATTTTAAAGGAATTATCAATTATTGAATTAGTGTATTATTACTAGGAGTAATAGTAAGCTGTGTTTAGACTCCAGGACCGCTTTGGAAATGTAGGCCCAGATTTTAATCTGAGTTGGCCTTTTACCTTTTACCTATTTTTTAGTAGAGAGACATAATCATATTAAAATAGCTCAAAATGTGGACAAAGGGTGACAACTGGGCAAAAACTGACGTAAATCATACTGCAGAAAATGGGACATCTGTGGCATACCTGTAAGGGAATTGGTTTGATGTTCGGTTCGATCCATGACATGTACAAAAAAGGGGTACTTGTACAGTGCTCTCACATTCACAGCCACAGATAAGGTACAAGGCATCTAACCCCCAATTGCTCCCCGGGCTCTGGATTAACAGCAGCCCTCTGCTCTTGGACCTGAGTGTGGGCCTGAGTGTGGGCCTGAGTGTGGGCCTGAGTGTGGGCCTGAGTGTGGGCCTGAGTGTGGGCCTGAGTGTGGGCCTGAGTGTGGGCCTGAGTGTGGGCCTGAGTGTGGGCCTGAGTGTGGGCCTGAGTGTGGGCCTGAGTGTGGGCCAGAGTGTGGGCCTGAGTGTGGGCCAGAGTGTGGGCCAGAGTGTGGGCCAGAGTGTGGGCCAGAGTGTGGGCCAGAGTGTGGGCCAGAGTGTGGGCCAGAGTGTGGGCCAGAGTGTGGGCCAGAGTGTGGGCCAGCTTATCCCTCCATGTGAATGCATGTATATACTACTTCCCAGATGAGTCAAATGCAGAAGATAAATGTCCTCCTTCAAGGATTACAATAAAGACTTACCATAAAAAGTAATGAAGATGGTAATGAAGACAGTGCCTGAATTTGACAGTGGTATCTGTTGCTGCAGTATTTAAATGAACTTACAAAAACGATAAAAGTGTACTCGTTACGTATACTGTTGTTCTTACAGTGCTGATCTCCAGTAGATGGCTTGTAATTAGGACCTGCGTGAAGTTGGCACACCGTGTGTACAAAAGTACAAAATCATTTTTGTTCTTTTGTGCATCCTTTGTGCACAATTGTGCTGGTAAAAGAAATATTTGTGCTTTGTTCTGTCTCGTTATTAGGCATTATTTTTTTGGCGTGCGAGCATCCCGTTAACGTCCTAGTGACTTAAAAATAGTTGGAATCGTTGTGCTTTGTTTGTGCATGTTTGTGCAGTCAAATTAAAGCTCTGTGCTCAAACCATTTTAGAAATATGAAGCATTAACTTAGTTTGTGACCCAGGTCACCCAGCACACACCATAAGTTCCAAAATTACTCAAAAGGTGTCTCATTTGTACAGGCAAAGTTAACATTTGTGCATCAATGAGTCTACATTATTGAGCTTTTTTATTTTGACGCATGACGTCACCAGCACCCCATGAACGTGCAAATAACGTTGAAAATAGTTGGAATCGTTTGTGATTTTAGAAATATAGAACTTGACCTCAGGTCACCCAGCACCTCATTAGTGCCAAAATAGTTGCAATTATTTGTACCTTGTTTGTAAATTAAGTTGAGCACATGTTTATTTTGCCTGCAAAAACGTGTACAAACAGCGCACAAACGATTCCAACCACTCTTAAAATATTTATGGTGATGACGTCACATCGCAAATAAAAGGTCATAATAACGCGATACACATGGATATTTACAGGATCTGATATGTGAGACACAGATGGGACTGAAACGCCTTTATGACAGAGAAGATTGTACATGACAAATTTTGTGCAGATCCTGCCTTTTTAGTTCAAGATATTTTTAACTTCTATTTTAATTTTTACATGTACTCATTTTATTAAGTGCCACTTCGCTACAATCAAGTGTTTATGGGCTGGGTTGATATGCCTCTGTAACACCGGCATACTAAATACAACAGTTTTTTGTACATGGGAAGTGTCTCCAGAAAGGCCAAGTGCGACAGAAGAAGAATATTTCAAAAAGGGCTTAGGTGCTTGGGCCCTAAAAACAGACAGCTGGGAAAAATAGAATTCTCATTTTTCTCATTTTCAATAGGAACTTTCAGTTAGTTTCTAATAATTGTCAAAGTATAAATGATACAAAAATTAAAACTGTATTCCCCGATTGCCCCAGAAAAGATCTATGCAATGCAGTTTAAATGAAGTTTTTATGTTCAGCGGTTTAAGCAGCATGTATTTTATTTATTTATTTATTTAAGTCTTGAACAGTACAGTGCATTTTCAGGCACTGTAATAAAAAGCCACCGGGTAATAGTACAGTGCACTGCTTTGCATTGCACGTGTAAAAACTGTTACGAAATAGCAGAAAGTAGTAAACAAGCTGTGAAGTTGTAAACTGTACCTTAAATCAGCAGTTTTAGCCTAACATTTATGGCAATAGTGAAATAATTGGGCATAGGTACTCGCAAGAATGATTTATGCCAGGGCATTTTTTGATAACGTGCCCGAATCGTGCCCGAGGGATCATGATCCCTTTCACCTTGACAAGATTTCTAGTTTCAGATGCACTGAAGCATCCCCACAGCATAATACTTCCACCACTGTGTTTCATTGTGGGGACGGTGTTCTTTGGGTTGAATACCTCTCCCTTTTTTCTCCAAATGTAAGCAGTGAGTCTGTGGCCAAAGAGCTCTAGTTTAGTCTCATCAGACCATAAGACACGCTTCCAGTATGAATAGTCTTTCTCCAGGTTGTCCTGAGCATACTTAAGTCTCGCCTGAAGGTCTCTTTTCTTCAAAAGTGGAGTTGTTCTTGGTCTGCAACCTCACAGTCCATTCCTGTGCAGAGCTCTAGTGATGGTCTTCTTAAAGACTATGATTCCTGATGTGGCCAAGTCATTTGCCAGTGTCTTGGCAGTTCTTCTGGGGTCTTCACACACATCTCAATAGTTTTCTGTCTAGTGTCTTTGAAATCTTTCGCTTCCTACCTCTGCCAGGCTTGTTCTGTACTGTGTGGCTGTCTTTGAATTTCTAGATTATACCTCTCACTCCAGTTCTTGAGACTTGGAAATGCTTGGATAGCTTTGTATATCCGTCTTCTATTTTATGTGCATTAATAATTCTTTGTCTCAAGTCCAAACTAATTTCCTTTGTTTTTGGCTTGTTGCTTTCTCAACTGACATTTCAATTACCCATACTGAGGCTTATATATTATATATACTTTATTACAGGCTCAAGGCCCACAGGGGAATCACAATACAAACATCAATTATACAATTCAATTCAAGTATACATATCAAATATACAATACAATTCACATTCATATATGTACAACATTAAAAAAAACAAAAAGAGAGAAGAGAAGCTAATGAGGGGACTCATACCAGTACTCCCAGATTATAGACAAGTACCTAACAGAGCTACGACCTGGATCTACTAATTGTGCAATAAGCTTATTTGTAGAGCGGTCTGGCCTGCCCATAAATTTAAAAGTGAGATTTCTCAGCAGTGCCATGAATGTAGTTAAGCCTAGTTTACAGAACAACCCACTTGCTCTAGTACTTCTTCAGGAGAATCTTGAGACAGTTATTGTACGCATCTTTCAGCTTGAGCAAGCTCTCCTTTTTATATCTAATCCAGCGTGGAGCTGTGTAAAGAGGGGAGCAGTACGTTTTAAACAAGTTAACTTTAACATCTGTAGTGCAGTGATGGAATTAAATTATACTTTAATTTAACTTGATTGTTTCACCTGATCACCTTTACACACATGACCTGTGAAGGTAAAGCACATCACTGCACAAAGGTGGCTTGTGTGATGACTTAATAAATGGTCATTTCTTAAAGGGGGCTAATAATAATGTCCCTGGTCATTTGAGCTTTTTCTTGCATAACAATGTTTTGGTGTGCAAATATAAATATTTTGGTCCTTCTAACGAAAAATAGTATGTTTAGAAATGCTGTTAAAAATTCCTTGCTCTGTAAAATAGGTACCTGGGAAAATCTTGAGGAAACTTAAAATTTCATAGGGTGGCTTATAATTCTGTCCTCAACTGTACATCATACATGTATATTTGAATATGTAGGGGTTAGTCTGAGCATTTATGCAGACTACACATGCATGCCAGGCAGTTACCATAGCTGCTACACGTGGTGGCACTACTTAGCCAATGGTGAACTTTTATTTGCTCTATTAAACTTTCTTTGTTTGCACTCATTAAGCACTTATCAACTATTACGAGAAAAGCCCAACAACACGCCTCACATCCTGCCCTATTAGTTCTGGTTCTGGATTATGTAGGTGTGGAACATATTTGACATAGTCAGAGGTCATGGGTCAAATTGAATATATCTTTAAGTGAACACATTTACACATTTTACTGTTATAATAATTATGACCGCCGCTAAAGAAGCTAGTGAAAGCGGTCATATTAATGTTGCCGCAACTTTTTTCCCTTTTTTTCCACTGATTTTTCTTCAACAATTGCTGGGACACTGGAACTTTGGGGGAAATGAATCTTTTTAGGCATGTAGCCCTAGAACCTTTTGAGCGACTACAAGCTTCGGTGGGAAAAAAAAAGGGAAAAAGGGAAAAAAGTCTCGGCAACACTATAATGACCGCTTTTGCTAGCTTCCGCTACCGCTTCTAAACCCCCACTGTGTGGAATGTTTGTGTAGAGGCTAGTAACATCAAATGTGGTAAGGAGACAGTCCTGATTTGGTAGTGCTATAGACTTAAATGTGTTAATGAGATCTATAGAGTCTCTTGTATATGATGGCTAAGTCACTACCCATGGTTTCAGACACTCATCAACAAAGACAAAGGTAAAATCTTATTGAGACAGTTTAGCAGCTACATCAGAGATCCTTACTTGCTGCTGATAATGGCACACACACCTATGACCGATCACACACAAAGAAGGCGTAATGACTTGATATGGTGACAATATTAACTGGGGCATAATTGAAGAAATTGCCATCACGAAAGAGTTTGTGCAGCGAAATAAGACTCGCAGGCCTTCCTTCCTTCATAATTTATGGTTGGATACTACCAAGTATAACACCGCCGAGTGCTTTTTGTGCTGATGTGGAATTGATTTTGTTGTGTAGGCTACTGTTAAACGTTTTGTGCTTCTACTGCGCATTTATGTGCAAGGTTGGCCTATCATCGGCTAAAGTGTCAAAACGATTGGTTAGTGTTCTAAGCCTATGTATTTCGCTTAGTGCGTGGCGTGCTACGTGTGTCGGTGTGTGGTCTTGTCAGACCTAACATCAGCCACGTATAGGCCTTTGACATGAGTATGGAATTAACAATCTGTTAATAATTTAAAATATTTATATCTGCTTTGGAAATGGACCCGTGCTCTTCTGAAATCGGCGCTATTAATAGGTTACGTTAAAATCACAGGTTAATTTTTGGAATAAACTTGTGCGCATATGGCATTATTATCAATGTGAGAAAGCAATATACTGATGCAGTCCTGTTTGGACAGTTAGGCTATAATCATCATGACTGAGAAGTCATAGTGAACAGAAAGTTTGGTAGATCATATTTGAAATAACCACACGCACCTGTGCTGGATGCCAAGAAACGCTCCCTGAGCGTTGCTTATCAATAATAGATATACTTATTATGATAGGTAGACTTATACGTACCTGCGCTGTCTACTAACTGATAGCTACAGTACAACATGCGTCAGGGAGTGCATTTATAGACTATATCGAACTTGGCTGAATGCATTTGCACATCCGCCACAGTGGCAGGTAAAATGGCAAAATTCACCCGCCAACACTCATATTTACCCGCATTTGGCGGGTGGCGGCTGGTTAATTTCCATCCCTGGCCGAAGGCAATACACACTCATTTGACATGACAACATGTATCCTTTTCACAAAGCACTCCTACACACTACACAAACACACCGAATGTCATTTATTTAAAATTCCATGCCCACTTCCAGGAAATCATTTCCACACAAATTCTCACCTCACAACACTGCTCTACCACACAGTCATGATTACATTACATTACATTACATTTAGCAGACACTTTTATCCAAAGCGACAGGTGTAGAGGAACACAGAGTAAGCAGAAAACCTTTATACATATGGTTTAGTGATTGCTTCCCTTCCTAACTAAACTTAGAAAACTAACAGTCTCAGAAGAGAAGGGTTTCTACAAGCCTTTTAAAGGTAGAAAGGGATGTTGCTGTTTTTGTAGCAACTGGTAGGTTGTTCCACCATTGGGGACAACAACAGAAAAGTTTAGAGTGACCTCGCTTTGTGACAGGCAAGGGTACAGCCAGATAGTTTGTATTACGGATTGTAACGCTCTGGACAGGACATGAGCCTTTAGTAAGACATTGAGATAGGCGGGGCGGATCCTGAAATGACTTTGTAGGCTAGCATCAAAGCCTGAATTCTGGCAGCTACCGGCAGCAAGAGTGGAGTGACGTGCCCTTTTAGGTTGATTTGAAAACTAGTCGCGCTGCTGTGTTCTGGATCATTTGCAATGGTTTGATCACACAAGCAGGTAGGCCGGCTAGGAGGGAGTTGCAGGAGTGGAGGCGGGAGGTGACCGCAGCCTGTATCAGGAGCATGACCGCGCTACGGAGGTGAAATGTGCTCAGAGAAAGATAGATGCCATCTAATATGACACCCAGGTTTTTAGCAACGTTGTTCACGGCAGGTTGATGTCATGGCGGATTTACTCCTGGGCACAAATGATTGGTGGTTGATGGTTTTTGACAGATTAAGCTGGAGATGGGGTTCTTTCATCCAAGTTAGACAGGCGGAGATGCGTGCAGAGACCATGGTGTCATCAGGCTGAAATGACAGGTACAGCTGTGTGTCAGCGGTATGGCAATGGTAGGAGAAGCTGTGTGAGTGGAAAACATGGGCCAGTGAGGTGGTGTAGATGGCAAACAGAAGGGGTCCCAGCACTGACCCCTGGGGTACCCCGGTGAAGAGGGTGTGAGTTGGTAACAGATAACCTTGCCACAACACATTAAAGGAGCGTCCAGCGAGGTATGATTTAAGCCAGGGGTCGTCTGTGCCTGTAATGCCCATGTTAGCGAGTGTGGTTAGTAGTATGTTGTGGTTGACTGTGATGAAGGCAGCCGATAAGTCAAGAAGGATGAGTACAGATGATTGCCCTTGTGTTTTGGCTGTTTTTAGGGCTTCTGTGACAGATAGTAGAGCTGTCTCAGTGGAGTGGCCACTTCTGAAGCCAGACTGTTTTGGGTCAAGTGGGTGGTTATGGGTGAGGAAGTCAGTGACTTGTTTTGAGACCGCCCTCTCGATGGTTTTCGAGAGGAAGGGAAGCAGTGAGGCCAGCTGATAATTTTCGACCTGGGTGGGATTGAGCATGGACTTTTTCAGCAGTGGCGTAACTCTGGCCTGTTTGAAGGTGGCTGGAAATATGCCTGAGGACAGCGAGGCATTAATCATTTACATTACATTACATTACATTGCATTTGGCAGACGCTTTTATCCAAAGCAACTTACAAAAAGGAGGACATAAGCAATAGAGGTGGACACAGTAGAGTAGAGACACAACAGACATATGTACTTCTGCATAGGGATAGAGAGAGAGAGAGAGTTGGATTAGTGTTTGTTAGTTATGTTAGTTTTGTTAGGAAGGGAAGCAATCTTGGAAGAGAAGGCTTTTTACAAGCTTTTTAAAGACAGGGAGGGATGTTGCTGTTCTTGTCGCAACTGGTAGGTCGTTCCACCATTTGGGGACAACCACGGAGAAGAGTTTAGAGTGACCTCTCTTTGTGAGAGGCGGGGGTACCGATAGACGATTCGTGTGAGCGGAATGCAGCGCCCTGGATGGGACGTGGGCTTGTAGTAACACATTGAGGTAGGCGGGGGCGGAACTTGAAATTACTTCGTAGGCTAGTGTCAGAGCCTTGTGTTTAATTCTGGCAGCTACTGGCAGCCAGTGAAGATCTCTGAAGAGTGGGGTAACGTGTCCTTTTGGGTTGGTTGAAGACCAGTCGCGCTGCCGCGTTCTGGACCATTTGCAATGGTTTGATCGCACAGGCAGGTAGACCGACTAGGAGAGAGTTACAGTAATCGAGCCGCGAGGTGATTGACGCCTGTATTAGCAATTGAGCGGCATATTGGGTCAGGTACGGTCCGATTTTTCTAATATTGTATAATGCATAGTGACATGATCTCGCTACGGAAGAAATGTGATCAGAGACAGATAGACGGTCGTCTAATATGACAGCTAGGTTCCTAGCCACGTTGTTCGGGGCAACAGTGACATCGCCAATATTCAAGGTGATGTCGTGGCAGACTGACTCATGGGCAGGGATGACCAGGAGTTCAGTTTTTGACAGATTAAGCTGGAGATGATCTCTCATCCAGGAGGATAGGTCAGAGAGACAGGCGGAGATGCGTGTGGAGACCGTGGTGTCGTCTGGTTGGAACGACAGGTACAGCTGTGTGTCGTCGGCATAGCAGTGGTAAGAGAAGCCGTGTGAGCGGATAACATGAGACAGTGAGGTGGTGTAGATGGCAAACAGAAGGAGGCCCAGAACTAACCCCTGGGGAACCCCTCTGGAGAGGGTGTGAGTCGATGACAGACGTCCTTGCCAAGCTACATTAAAGGGCTTGAGGGCTTCCGTGACAGATAATAGAGCCGTCTCAGTGGAGTGACCGCTCCTGAAGCCAGATTGTTTTGGGTCGAGTAGGTGGTTATGGGTGAGAAAGCTAGTGAGTTGTTTAGCAACCGCCCTCTCAATGGTTTTTGAGAGGAAGGGAAGCAGTGAGACCGGTCGGTAATTTTCGACCTGGGCAGGGTTGAGCGTGGACTTCTTCAGCAGTGGCGTAACTCTGGCCTGTTTGAAGGCAGCAGGAAATACGCCGGAGGATAATGAGGTATTGATCACAGATGTGATCTGTGGGACTACCGTGGGGGCAACAGCTTGCAGCAGTTTAGAGGGGACTGGGTGCAGCGGGCATGTAGTGGGGCGATTGTTCGTAATAAGTTTAGATTCCTTATCTTCTGAGAGAGGGGAGAACGAGGAGAGTTTCGCGCTGTTGTCCTGTGGGGGTAATGGGTTGTGAGTGGGGGGGTCACAGAATTGTTTGCTGATAGCCTTAACCTTGTCTGTGAAGAAGGAGGCGAAGCTGTCAGCAGTGAGGTTGGTGGCAGGTGGGGGTGGGGGAGGGTTGAGGAGCGACTTGAAGGTGGAGAAGAGTTTGCGTGAGTCAGTGGTGCTGCTAATTTTGTTATTATAATAGTCCTTTTTTGCTGTCGTGACTGAGGTGGAGAATGACGCTAGGAGCGATTGGAAAGTCTCTCGGTCAGCGGGGTTGTTGGATTTGTGCCATTTGCGTTCTGCAGCTCTGAGTGCGGCGTGTGATGAGCGGATGACATCAGTTAGCCATGGGCGGGGCTGGGTGGAGCGTGTGGGTTTGGTGGAGAGAGGACACAGGGTATCTAAACAGCAGGCTAGTGTGGAGCTGAGAGATTCTGTAGCAGCATCGACATCTAGTGGAGAGAAACTGTCGGGAGGGAGAAGGGCAGAAGCGACGATTGAGGAAAAGTGAGTGGGAGACAGGTTGCGGAGATTGCGACGGAAGGTAACCATGGGTGGAGGGGTGGGAGGTAGTTCTGGTAGGGACACCATGAGGTGGATGAAAAAGTGGTCTGATGTATGTAGAGGAGTGACATCACATCATCAGGTTTGCAGTTTTTTGTTAGGATGAGATCTAGTTGTTTGCCGCTTTTGTGAGTTGGGGGGGTGTGGACCAGTTGCATGTCAAACGAGTTGACGAATGATAGGAAGTCTGTGGCGCATGCTTTGTCTAGGTGGATGTTGAAGTCACCAAGAACCAGCTGCGGGCAGTCAAGTTCCGGGATGGAGGACAGTAGAGTGTCAAGTTCATTGACAAAGTCACCCAGAGGCCCTGGTGTACGGTAGATGACAATGACTGAGCATGTGATTGGAGTTGTTACCTTGATTGCATGGTATTCAAATGAGTCGTGGTTACTGGTGAGGAGCAGAGGGGCATAATTCCATGTGTTGTTAACCAGAACCCCAGTTCCTCCTCCTCTCTTAGAGAGGCGAGAGGTGTGAGAGAATGAATGTGCTGCGGAAAGGGCTGCCTGAGTGGCTGTGTTTTCAGGCTTAATCCAGGTTTCGGTGAGGGCCAGCAGGTCCAGGGATAGACTGTTGGCATAGGCGGGGATAAAGTCTGCTTTGTTGACTGCGGACTGGCAGTTCCACAGACCAACGCTGAAGGCATTGGTGGGTCTATGTTGCTCCAGTGGCCGGAGGTTCAGCAGGTTTCGGGTGCGGCAGTTGCGGTGGAGGGGTCTGCGAGCAGCTGAAACTACGGGGATCTTCTGGAGGCACATGATATGGGAGTAGGTCAGATGGGGATGGTTTAGCCTTGTCGGTGGCCTTGCTCGGTGGACTCGCACAGGTAGACTCGCTTGTCTTTACCCAAGTAGGTCTTCACACGAGGAGGGCTGCACACGAGGGCTGACGCTTCAGCGCAGGTGGCTTATTAATATAGGTAACTGTGCTAATTGATAAGAGCACCCTGCTCGTTATAAACAAAAGGAAGGCGGTTTCGATTGGTGGGCGTGCAGAAAGTTCGCTGCTCAGTTGTTTAGTTAGAGAAAAAGTCGTGCTAGGTGTAGCACACAGAGAAAAGTGAAATATAGTATTATGCAGAAAACTCTGGTTTATAGACAGGAAATTACAGTTGATCTAAATGTGGTCACTGAGTCAATCAATAACTAATAGCCTCGCATAATTCCCTTTTCCACTGTTAATATGCCTCAAGGTGGTATGAAGGACATGAGAAATGGCATCCTCTGTGGACCTGTTCTGTTAATAGGCAAATGAAGTGGATCAGTGGATTTGGGGATAGAGGAGCAGATTATATTTTTAATAAGCCTCTCCAAAACCTTCATCACTAGTGAAGTGAGAGCTATAGGTCTATAATCATTCAGGCATAAGGGGTTGTTGTTCTTAGGTACAGGAACAATAACAGTTTTTTAAACAACAGCTCTCTAATGTTGTGCTAGTTGGCTCGATTGTGCATAGAAAGAGTTCCAACTTGCCTGAAGGGCTGGTTTTGTTGCCAAAGTCGCTGATGGTCTTTAGCCCTTGACATAAGAGTTGGGGGTCATTCAGTTAAAAGTGAGACTTTGTTCTTTGTATCAGAATTAAGCAGCCTTCACCTCTCAACAGAGGGCTTAACATGGCACTTTATATTCACTCATATTTCCTGACATGAGCCCCACATTATATGCAGCTGTGTGTTTGCTCAGAGCAGTCTGGACCGATTTATCTACCAGGGTTTTCGGTTGGGGTAGGTCCTCATAGTGACAGTGTGTGCTACCTCTTCAGCAAGGATACTGACAAAGCTAATTGTCACCTCTGTAGACGTGTTCACATCTGCAGAGCTCTCCCGGAACGTCCCAATCCCCACTGCATCTGTGTCAGGGATGTGTCAGACCAGCGCTTTACCACAGGGCACTTCGGAGCTTCTTGTCTAAACCTTTCCATATATTCCGGCACGAGGAGTACTGCCGCATGGTCAGATTTTCCAAAAGCCGAATGTGATTTGGCTTTGTAACCTTTCCTGAAGCGTATAGCAGTGGCCCAGTGTGTTAACACCTCTCTTTGAACATAAGACATATTGGTACAAAGTTGGCATCACTACTGTAAGATTGGCTTTGGTCCCTGGCCACTATGATTGCAGCATCTGGATTTTTATTCAGTTAGTTAGTTAGAGCTTTATTGATCCCCCAAGGGGGAATGGTATTTGCAGTACAGTCGCTGGCACAAGACATGAGACACAGACAGGCATATCAACAACAAAAGAAAAAAAAATCATGGAGGTACTTAACAATTCATCCTTGGACACGGGGATGTGCATTTCCGTGTCCAAGGAGTTCTGCTGCATCACAAATTATCTCAGGCGGCAACAATGGATAAAACTTCACTTAGCAGGTAATGACAATAGTAGCCAAAGTTCAAAAATGTACTTCATAATTTACTGTCATACGTAATCATTGCAGTTGATAATGGTGAAAATATGTAGACTAATAACATAAGTTACCAGAAGGAAGTTGGTTACCAGAAAGGCATCCGAACGCTGCGGAACCATGGCAACAAAGTAAAAGTATGAACACTTCATACTGTTTGTCTGTGTCTGTTGTTATCATCCAGATTATCAAAAATATTTTTCCAGTAGCATTCAGTAGAATACAGTTGAAGTTGTGCTGTTTGCCTCCATATGTCTGGCATACCTACCTAAAAGCCTCTTCTACAGTGTGCATTGTTTTCCATGAACAGCGTACAGCATGATGCTCTGCTTGTCTCCCTCCCAGAATTCAGAGCATCATCCATCGTAACGATGGGAAGGAGGAAGTCTGTGACGAACGGGATGGCTGGTGTGTGGCCCGCACAGGTGACGAGCTCCGAGACATCATGTCCCTCATGATCAAGAAGACAATCCGAGAATCCAGATCTGGTAAGGGCATGGCAGATGGGTCTCTGCCAACTTCTCAGTCAGTTTTCCCTCTTTCTCTCTCTCTCCTTTCCTTTCCTTCTGGCATTGTCATGTTCCCACTTGTCTTGACCAGTACTTAAAGCAACCTTTTTTCTTAGTATCAAATATATAAATATCTGTAGTTTTGTCCATAAACCATTGAGGGCACAAGTGGCAAAGCTGATGTGCTTTGAACTGATGATATCTCTGGGAGCATCTCATGGGAATTTGAAGTGATATCAAAAAGCAGGGAAAAAAGGTCAAAAAGTCTAAAAAAGAATAGTATAAGGTTTAGGTTTTAAAAAGTCACAACTATATTAAAATATTTACAGTCTGAAGTACATTTTAATATGTCTTAAAGGTGCAATGTGTAAAATTTCTCCCATCTTGCCGATTCTCTCATGCCACACAGTTCACAATATGTATTGCAGCTACAGTTGCCTTCGTGCTTCAAAAGCCAAGATGTAATTCGTGACTTCAGATCATGCTGTACTGCAGGGCTATTAAACAAAACTAAGCTATGTAAAGTAGCCTAAATGGAGCAAAATAAATAAATATAAACTGCACTTTTGGTACTGTTACTTATTACAAGCAGGCGCACATGAATGTACTCAGTTATATTGGAAATATTGTAGAGGCAGTTTGCTAAACCCACTTGAGCTTGCTAGTCTAATCGTTTGCCACCGTTGCCTAGACTAACTTGCAAAGCAAAAAGGCAGTATTTTGACTGAGAACTTAAAACTGAGTTTAAACTAGAAATTTACTTTATAACACTTCATTTGGCTTGTGTCTTGCTTCTTAGCTTGGTAGTATGACAACTTTGAAGATTTTTCAGTTTCAGTGTTCACGTAGTTACTGCACTTTGCCTTTGTAGGGCAGACAATTGTGCAATGAAATACACATTTGGAATTCAGACTGATTCAATTATATTAACCTACTGATCCAAAAGGAAGCATGCAAATTCGGTGCCTCTTTCAATCCCCTTTTCCTTCATCAGGTTTTCCTATATTTGAAAGGCAATTCCAATGTTCACAGTTTTTTCTGATGATACCGGTCCCTTGCTCTTTTTAATGTTCTTTTTCTTTTCCTGGGCAAAGAAGATGACTGCTGGTACTGAAATTTGGATTTTGCATATGTACGGTCCTCCATGTTTCCTCATTAAAACTTGCCGCAGTCCAAAAGCGACGATGCGATACCCATTAGCTGTTGTGAGTTTATCATGTCATAGCAAGCGAAAACATGAACTTCTAAACTGTGTATGCCCTTGACCAGTTAACATAGTTTAAGATGGTGCATGAATATGGAGCGTAAACCCCAGTTCATACACATACAAATATAACAGGTAAGGCCAATGGGAATACTTGGATCTAATGGTGGTGGTAAATATTCATACAAAGGACAAGTTTGTAAACAGGCAACATTTTGACAATGACCATGAGCAACTAAAAAAGTTATGGACTGGGGCTTTAAAGAGATACTATACAACTTCTCCTATCCCCTCACCCTGTGCATGTGTTTTTAACTCAACTGATCAGAGTAACCGGCGAATATGAAAGTAGTCATGTCCACCAAAGTCAGAATTTCTTAAGAATTTAACATGATCCCACTTTTTGCAATATTCGAGACTTTGTAGGTTTGAGGGTGCCAGGACAGACACCCAGATGCTGCTAGCATGGTGTTCTGTCCACAGACAGTGGCAGTGGTCAAGAAAGTCTTCATTTGCCTGGTAATGACCGACCTTGGATGATGAATTAACTCGAAAAAAGTTACATAGTGCTGATTTAAATATGCTAATCTTCACAGGGAGATTTTGAGATGGTCATTGGAAAATGTCTGATGGCACAGTCTGTAATTTACATTGTTGTACTACTTTGTTTCAATAGTAAAGATGTATCTGATTTAAAAACATTGCAATCAATATCATTTTAGGATAACTTATACAAACTTTGCAGACTATTTATTTACTTAGATATTAATCTTACAACAGCCTTTAAAAGTCTTACATTTAAATCTGCAGAAATGCGGTGTGCAGGTTTTTTGTGCCAAAATCAGCTCCCGGACGCTGTCAATTGGCATTCTGCTGTCTCGGATGTGCGTAGGTCTGATTTTAGGGGTGTAACTATGATGACTGTCTGTGATCTGACCCGACCCGACCCGCAACCTGTGGATTCTTAAGAACATATGGCCCGCCCCACCCGCCCTGCGGGCTAGCCCGAAGGCCCCGCTGGGTTCGGGCCGGCCCGCGCATCACTAATATGTAGACAATGGAAAAATAAACACTGACAAGTGAAGTGGAGGCACCTATTCCTAATGGTAAACCGAGGCTTCTGCCAGGGATGTGATGACTGCTCTTTCTGTCTATCTGTACTTCTTGTGAGTTTTTCAAGGACCACAGTCACACATTAACCAACAGCACAGGCACTGACAAAGCTGTTGTTCCAGCTGCGTCAACTACGATTGGTTTAGAAAGCCAAACAACTTCAGCTTAAACCGGGTTTTAACTTGTTTGTTGCTGTTGAAAGTGCCACACCACGCATAATAAATGCCATAAAAAAAATCAAGCAGAAGAAGTGGGATTTTGAACTGCAGTCCCTTCAGTTGTCACAGAATTCACATTGAGCCTAAACTCTTCTATCAGACATGTTATTTCTCATTTGGCTATGACCACACTCTTCGTGTTTACATTTGTGTGTGTTTTTTTGTTAATCAGCAGCTGGGCTGTACCAAACTCCTCAGAAAAAAAACAAGGATCGAAGTGGGACCAGCAAAGGAGACTACGATGAGGATGATGAGGAGGAAGAAGATGATGAGTATCAGCCATCCGATGGCAGTGAGAATGAGATGGAGACAGAAATGCTTGACTATATGTAAATCATACTATTGAAGAGTATTGTATATATTTTCCATTATTTTGTAAAAAAATAAATAAATAAAAACCTGACAAGATACAGTTACAGTTTTTTTTTAAGATTTAAGAGTAGTAATTATAGTAAATGCAACATAACATGAGGATTACTACATAGCCAAATATGTGGCAACCCATTCTTACTTTAAAGTTCTGGTCATATAGCTACACATTTAATTTACAGTCACATAAATTTAAGGCCACTGACTGACCCTATCACTGGGAATCAGAATAGGGTGAATAGCAAAGTTGTTGAAAATGTGGCACACTTTGACAAACTGTCTTCGTTTTAGCATTGCCCTGTCAACTGTAGGTCCTTTGTAAGTGTTGTATGGACAGTATTTAGGAACAACAACAGCTGACCCACAAAGTGTTAATCTTTGCTAAATTGCAGAAAGGGGATGCCTTCTGTAGAGTTTGGTGGAGGAGTGAACATTTTTTCGGGATTTGGGTCAGGCTGTTCGGCTCCATTTTTAGGAACCTTTAATGTTAAAGCATGGAGATGCATTTTAAACTGTATTGCATGCTTCTAACTTTATGGCAACTGTTTGTGGAAGTCCATTTCTTGTTCTAGTGTGTCTACACCCATACACAAAGAAACGTTAGTGACAAGACACAATGTGGTCTGAAGGATATCCAGTGGCCTGCACAAAGTGCTAGCCCCAATTAACATTTTCAGAGAAAAAGGTTTCTCCTCTAGGAGCCATGCATAACCTCACTAATATATTTTTCTGGCTGAATGGTGCCATACTTCCCTCAGAAACCTTTCAAACACCTGTGGAGAACCATTTTTAGAATAGTGGAGCACAGTAAGCCCATGTACAGTACTGTGCAAAATTTTTAGGCAGGTGTGGAAAAATGCTGTCAACTAAGAATGCTTTTAAAAATGGAAGTGTTAATAGTTAAATTTCATCAATTAACAAAATGCAGTGAATAAACAGAAGAGAAATCTAAATTAAACTAGAAAAGCACTCAGAGAGTGCAGACCTCCGCCAAGGCAGCTTACGTCTCCACCTTATTGTCATTCTCACCTTAAGACGGTTCGTTCACTCATGCTCACACAAACTTGGTTGGCTCTTCGGTGCAGGAAAGTACTTTATCTAATTTCCACTGCCAACATGAACTACTGGGCTGCTCACCACTACCGCTCTAACTCTCCTCTGTCTTTCACTGAACCCTCTAACCAAAAACTCAACTCCTTGACCCGCAACAGGAGCCTCAGTTCCGTACCAACCTATATTCCCTCCTTTCAAAATAATAGTCTCCGTAGATTCCATGCTACACTGGTAACTTGACTGAATAAAAAAATCCTGGATCCAGATGGTTATCCAGATCACCACCAAAATCAAATCAGTTCTAAGTTAGGCCACTTCTGACCTATCCTGAAAATTTCATCAAAATCCATCCATAACTTTTCGAGTTATGTTTTTCACAAACAGACAGACAAACGGACAAACCAACGCCGGCGAAAACATAACCTCCTTGGCGGAGGTAATAAATGTTTGGTGTGACGACCCTTTGAAGGAACTCGACTGGTAGGTTATTCCAAACATCTTGGAGAACCAACCAAAAGTATCTGTCTGTATTTCTCAGCATTGAGGACACCATTCATTCTGACCAAATCTCCAACTCCATTTGCAGAAATGCAACCCCAAACTTGCAAGGAACTTCCACTGTGCTTCACGGTTGCCTGTGGACACTCAATATTGTACTGCTTTCCAGCCCTTTGGCGAACAAACTGCCTTCTGCTTCAGCGAAATATTTCAGATATGCGTCCATTTTTCTGCACCCCAGTTTTTGTGCATAGCTGAGTTGCTTGGCATGTTGGAGGTATGTTTTTTTTTTGTCTGCAACTCTTCCATGAAGACCACTTATGGCCAAATTTCTCCGGACAGTAGGTGGGTGTACCTGGGTCCTATTGGTTTCTGCCAGTTCTGAGCTGATGACATTTCTGGATATCTTCTGATTTTGAAGGGAAGTGAGCTTGATGTGTTTTTTCTCTGCTGCACTAAGTTTCCTTGGCTGATTGCATCTACGATCTCAGCATTGCCCAGATTTCTTGCAGGTGTACCTACAAGAATTGATGATGGTTTGAAGACTATTGATAGTAATTGTGCATGTTGTAAATTGATAAAAATAAACAATAATTTTTTGTATTTTTGAAAGCATTCTTAGTTTACATTTTTTCACACCTGCCTAAAACTTCTGCACAGTACTGTACATGTGATGACCAAGCAACCACAGATGACCAAGCAACCATTCTTAAATCATTGATTAAGACAAAAATATTGTTTATAGAGCCTGAGTTAGGAGAAGATTGTTCATTGTGGAGATGCCTGTAGTCCTTATTGACGTCTAAATGTAAAAGTACAAATACATATGCAAAACATATGGTTGATTAATGAATGATTTCAGTCTCCTCTCTCTTGCTGTGGTATTACCTTGCTGTTGTGTTGTAAATTTTAAAAAGGGGCCATTCAAATGTCATTTGACACATAACCTCAACCATATACACTACCGGTCAAAAGTTTTAGAGCATCCTAATTTTTCCAGTTATTTATTGCAATTCAAGTAGTGAATAACCTGAAATCAATGAATAACCTGAAATGGTACAAAGGTAAGTACTGAACAGCCAGAGGTTAAAAAAAAGATTTGGTTACCCAAAACCGAAAAATAGTGTAAATTGCAGAATTATACAAAAAGGCCTTTTTCATAGAACACAAAGTGGGTTACCTGATCAGCAGCAATGAAGGTTAAATCAGCCTTGACAGCTAGTGCTACTAATTCCTATAGGTGTTCCAACTTTTCTTGATTACTTACAGCACCCAATGTTGGTATAAAAGCAGTGTTGAAACACACATTGTGGTACCAGACCCTCAGGAGCATCAGGTAAACAGTATTGTGCTGCAGAAAGTAGTGTAATGCTACAAAAATGGCAAGGAAAAGGCAATTAACATCGGGAGACAGACAGACCATCATAACACTTAAATGTGTTGGTCTTTCCTACAGGAAAGAAAGTCAAGGTGTCAGTGAGTACGGTTTTCTTCACCATCAAATGGCACTCAGAAACTGGAGGAAACTTTTTTACAGGTAGTGGTCTGGCAGACCCCAAGATACAACTGAATCAGAGAACATGTTTCTAAGAGTTAACAGCTTGTGTGATAGGCAGCTCACAGGACAACAACTTCAAGCACAGCTTAATAATGGTCGTAGTAAGCTAGTCTCAGTTTTAACTGTGAAGAGAAGACTTCGAGCTGCAGGTGACGATTTGCAACAGGAAAGCCATTGCTAAGACATCAGAATAACACAAAGAGGCTCTCCTGGGCCATAGAACACAGCCATTGGACTACTGAAGCCTGGAAGAAGGTATTGGGGACTGATTAATCAAAAATTTAAATCCTTGGTTCATCACGCAGGACCTCTGTACGCTGTTGGGTAGGCGAGAGGATGGTTCCACTGTGTATGAAATCAACTGTCAAACATGAAGGAGGACGTGTGATGGGCTGTTTTGCTGGATCCAGGGTTGGTGAATTGTACAGAGTGAGTGATTTCTGTTGTAGAAAGAATGCCACGAGTATGGCCAAAGGTGACTACTTTGATAAGTCAAAATTTTGAATACAATTTGGCTTATAAATTGCTTACATGATTTCTTTTCAACCTAAATTGCGTATTTGTTCTGTGCTTTCATTTTTAGAGTGCAATGACAGTGAACTAAATGACTTTCAGTAAAAAACTGGAAAAAGTGTGGTGTTCTAAAACTTTTGACCTGTAGTGTATGTAGTGTATTTTTCCCAACCTCTCCATGAGAGAGAGGCACAAAGTCACACATGTTAGTTGAGGCTGAAGTGGGCTTACGCAATGCAGGCTAAAACAGACAGCGATAGGAAAAGGAAGATAGCGAAGGTCAGAGGGGTATAAATGGCCTGAGAAGTAGCCCCTCACCCTCACAGGTGCTGCTAATAGTTCACCATGGCTATGCTGGGACTCCTGTTGGTCGCTGCCCTCTGTCTGGGCTCTACCTCTGCTGCCACTGTAAGCTGTTTTGACATTGGTTGCCTTTGCTGAATATTTTTATAATATAGGTGATTATGTAAATACTGAGTACCATTAAATTATAGCATATATATGCGATATATACCATGCAGCAGTGTGATTGACAAAAGACTTTGGATAACATGTACCATATGGAATATGATACAGAGCTGTACTAAGTATAAGCTGAACTTGTAATTTACTTTGCTTCTTCCAGTTGGGAACTGTGTTGACTGAAGGTGGTATGGTAAGTGGAGAAAACTATGCTGTTTCTGGACTATTCCACTACATGGATGTGTTCAGAGGAATCCCATTCGCTGCTCCTCCTGGCCGCTTTGAGAAGCCCCAACGCCATCCTGGCTGGGATGGTATGTGATACATCTAATGGATCTCACTAAGACTGACCTGGTACTATCGTTACTATGGTGGAGCATTATTCAGAAAAGAGGCTCTCATAACATCTTAAAGAACTTCAGCATTTGCACTTGCTGGTTAGATGTAAAACTACATGTGCAGTGACAAAGTTGAATGTAATGTAATATAATTGGCCATCATTACAATAAATTAGTGGTGATACTATTACACATTAATGAAACTGGATCATATTTACCAGGAAACTTAGGATATATCACTTGTTTTTGGCATGTACAGTACATGTGCAGTATAATGTATATGCCATGCAGAAGTGAGATGGGAGAGTTGGAATATTTTTTCCTTAATAGACCTTTCAAGTGTTTTTTGTATGCTATTGCTTAAGTGATGACTTTCAAACAATATCTTGCAAAGAAGCAGATGTGCATATGTGTGACTCTCATTTCTTTCTCATTTTCTCATTTCTTCACTTGCCTGTAGGTGTGCTGAAAGCCAAAGAGTTCAGGAAGAGATGCCTGCAGGTGACCCTCCTCCAGACTGACACCCGCGGCGTTGAGGACTGTCTCTACCTTAACATCTGGGTGCCCCAGGGACGCAAAGGTGCCTCATCCTTAACCTTGCACAACACATTTTCCATATGGCACATACCCTAGAACCTGCCATGTAACAATAAACCCTAACAGAAAGGTTGTTTTTATTAAACCTATGTTCAGCCAGATAAGATGTGATAATGAGATTAAGATCTTTGTTACAAGTGAGCCTTGGCCAAAAGGCAGCACACACACCCAAAAAAGAAAATAATAACAATGAACAACAATAAATTAGTTAAATAATCAGATTGATACAATTTTAAATAAAACTTAATATCAGAAAGACAGGCATTAAAACCTCAACTGTTTGTCATCACTGAATATTAATAGCATTGGTTTTGCAATGACAGTGGCTCATGCTTATGAATACAAACCCCTTTGTTTTGCCCTGGAATATGTATTATGTTCAATATTATGCGAAATACAATGCCAAAATCTTGACCTTTTGCAGAGATTTCTACCAACCTCCCTGTCATGGTCTGGATCTTTGGGGGTGGCTTCCTTGTTGGTGCTTCCAATGGGGCCAACTTCCTTGACAACTACCTGTATGACGGAGAGGAGATCGCCAACAGGGGCAATGTCATCGTGGTGACACTGACCTATCGTGTGGGTACTCTGGGTTTCCTCAGCACTGGAGACGAGGGCATCCCTGGTAAATTTTGATTTGTATACAGATACAAAGTACATTACAAGTTAAATGCATTATTGTTTTTTTATGTATTATAATATTCAACAGGCATCGCCACAAGCTCTTAAAAGGCCTTAGATCAACTGCGGTGACTTGCATATTTGATTTGATTGGAACTGTTTTGATTTGAACTTATTACTGATTTAGACTTAAGCTAAGGTGAATGATACAGAGCTGAACTAAGTATAAATAAATTGAACTATTGACAATAAACTGGATTTGGGTTGAAAAAAGAGAAGTGAACTATATGTGGATTCATTTCGCTACAGTCTAATAAAATAGTAGAACAAGTCAATAAAAAAACGAACCAACTAAAAAGCATGATCAACACCAATAGGAAACTATGGCTTGTGGGATCAGCATGCTGGTATTGCCTGGGTGCACAGGAACATTAAGGCTTTTGGTGGAGACCCCAACAACATCACTGTCTTTGGAGAATCTGCGGGAGGTGCCAGTGTCAACTTCCAGGTAAAACTCACTCTTTTTTCTCATTCTCACCCCTCCTCTCCTCTTCTCTCTCTCTCTCTCTCTCTCTCTCTCTCTCTCTCTCACTGAGTAGCATTGAGATATTTTTGGCACTGTAAAAGATCAAGCATTGATTGACTCTGAATTCTAACTCTGTTATGTTGTTGGCTTAGTAAAGTTAACATATCCTAACATGATGAGTAGACTGGGAAAATTTGAGTTAACTAATAATTTTCATGGTTGACCTGGGAGATGCGGCTATTTTTCAGTTGTGTAGTTACTGCATTCATTTCTGGCATTACCCCTCTCATCTCTTCCTCCACAGCTCATTACTCCCAAGAACAAGGGCCTTGTGCGCAGGGGTATCTCCCAGAGTGGTGTGGCTCTGTGTCCCTGGGCCGTGAACAGGAACCCCAGAGTATTTGCTGAGCTGGTAAAAATATTAATTTCACTTACATAACATCTCCCGCTACACAAATTTAATGCCTTTGTCACATGCAACATACTTACGACATACAACATATTTTTGTGTATTGAGCCACAGGGAGACCTATGGCCTATGTTGTGTGTAGCTACAAAGAGGAAGTTTAAGTGTTTGTAAAACATTCTGTATTTGTAACATTTCTAACTTTTTTTTTTTTTTTAATTCCTTTCTTTCCTTTTATCAAAAAGAGTCCTCTTCATTCCTTCATTAAAATTCCCATCACCAAACACACTGCACTGCATTTCTACTATCTAATGGCTCTGTCCTAACAGGTTGCCACTAGGGTGGGATGCCCTACTGATGACAAGATGGTCGCTTGTCTGAAGATGACAGACGCTGTTACTCTGACTCTTGCCGGCACTTTAAACATGCACGGGTCTCCATCTGGTATGGCGGGAGAGCAGAGAGTGTGGGTCCTTAGAGTAGAATTTTTTTAATTGAATTTTAAAATATATATAGAGAATAGAGTAGCACATTAAGAAATATGTTTCATTCCATGGAATATTCAGTAGTGGCTGACAATGAATTATTGATTATGGATTATACGAATGAAAACATGAGGGAAAATATTTACAGACTTAATAAACCGTAATTAAAAGTCCACTGTGTATAAATGTGCATTTGTGTGCATGTTTAAATATGGTAGCATGTTAAGAAAAGTGTGTGTGTGGGGCGGGGGTGTATTTTCTTTTTAGTTTGTTTCACTGTTGCTAACTTCCAATTTGTTGTCACTCCCCCTCAGCCCCCATTGTCCAAAACCTGGTACTTGCCCCTGTCATTGATGGCGACTTCTTACCCGACGAGCCTGCTAATCTGTTTCACAATGCTGCCGATGTTGACTACATCGCTGGTGCCAATGACATGGATGGCCACATCTTCACCGGTCTGGACATTCCCTCAATTAACCAGCCTCTTCAGGGCACACCCATGTGAGTGCCTGCCCACTGTCCTAACACTGTGTTTTCCAAGCTACTGTCTGTTGCTTGCTTGTGATAAACAAAAAGCACGCCCTGATCTATAATATTCCAGGAACAGCTATTTCAAAAAGAAGTAACTCATGTGGTCAAAGACAATTTTATTATCCCAAGAGGGAAATGCATGTGGTCAGAGTGCAGATTGAACAAACATGCATTAATCTTAGACTAAAAACATGTAACTAAAAAACATGTAAAAAAAAAATACAGAAGAGGAAACACAGTACAACCTTGCTTAATTGCTGGACAGCATTAGGTAAATTGATAAAACTGATGTTTCATTCATCATAATTATATTATTATTTAAATAATTAATGGTTATGATTAAAAAACAGTAGCACAAAACATACAGATTATTCCTTAATGCTATTCATAGCATTAGGTTGAACAGTTTGTTTGTTTTAATGTGATTCTCTGTCCTGCTTTTAACCTCAGTGAGGATTTGAAGACTCTCATTGGTGCTCTGACCAAAGAGAAGGGTCAGAAAGCTGCTGACTTGGCCTACAGTGAGTACACCGCTAGCTGGGGAAACAGGCCCAGCAAGGAAGACATCAAGAAGGCCGTTGTGGCTGTGGAGACAGACTATATCTTCCTGGTGCCCACCCAGGCTGCCCTCTACCTGCACGCCAGCGTTGCCAAGTAAGCCTCTATCATGGAGACTCATTGTATGGGTGAAAGAGGTTTTGATACATAGTAGTCACACACATACACATACATGGAACACACATACAAGTGCCAACACACACACAACACATGCAAACACACCTTTAAGTTGGCCATATCTCATCTACAATTGCCCCATGGTAGATACGACACAGTATCTCAATTAGACCTCCCTGGATAAATATACTTTAAATAAAATTAAATAAATGTATGTAAGATCTTAGATGTGCATCAACATCATTCATTTTGTGAAATTATCCAGACCCTCTGGAGGCAATACCAATATTGCATTTTAAATGTTGGTGGAATAACATATGTCTGTCCTGTGCTTTTTCTCCTCAGGACTGCCCGCACCTACTCCTACCTGTTCTCCCAGCCCTCCAGGATGCCTGTGTACCCCAGCTGGATGGGAGCTGACCATGCTGACGACCTGCAGTATGTCTTTGGCAAGCCATTTGCCACCCCTCTGGGATACTGGCCCAAGCACCGTGACGTCTCTGGATACATGATTGCATACTGGACCAACTTTGCCAGAACTGGGTACTGTTAAGATGTTCATTTTGATCAGATACATATACTTCTATATGTAATTTATGTTCACATTTTGGTCATAGAACAAGACTGTATCTGCCATAAAAATTCAGATATCTACAGTTCAAGATATAAACGTTTTACATTTAAAATGTATTCTGTATTTTTGGCCCACCCTGTACATGTTCCATTTAACTCTCTTTCTCTATGTCTCTCTCCGTCTCTCTCCTCTATCACTCTCCCACCCATTCACTCTTTTTCTCTCTCTCTCTCCTTCTCTCCCTCTCTGTCTCCCCCACCCATTCACTCTTTCACACTGTTTTTATTCCCTCATCAACAGGAATCCCAACAAAGGTGAGTCTGATGTTCCTGTCACCTGGCCTGCATTTAACAACCAGACCCACCAGTATGTGGACATCAACCACAGGATGGGCAGAAACTCTGTCAAGCAGAAGATGAGGCTGCGCTATGTCAACTACTGGACCAACATTTTCGCCAACTTGCCCACCATCTCCGAGTAGACCAGATCACAATCCCATACAGTCCATGTTAGTGTGTTACTCCAATGGTCTGGACATCCTTAACAACCCAACCGTTCTCCATGCTACAACAAATAAAAGCAATAAAAAACACTTTTACCAGTATGGCTAGGTTTCATTAATAATTCTTTTTTTGGCTCGCACAAAAATCCAAAAATACACTTTGGCATCAAAAGTGGCTAGCCATTCAACTATGTACCATTAATTTATTTTAAACTATGTAGTGGTAATTGACACAAATGCAAATACGATCTAAACAAACACAAATACAATCTAAACAAACCAGTCTAGTACAATGTATATCAGAAATATATATGACATCAGTAATCGGCATTGTAGATTGTCATGGAAGTTCAGGTTTATGATTGCACAAGGCAAATTGCAGGCAACACCGAAAACTGCCATGAATTGCTTGAAATTGACATTGGCCTTGCCTGGCAGTTGTCCCCCCATAACCCCCCTTCCCCAAATTCTAGGAGAGGTTTTAATATGTAAATAGAAATGTTGTGAGCTATACAAATGCAAATCAGGGTAGCTGGGGGAGTCTTACCCCAGGTGATAACTCCATTTTAAGAAAATCTCTGGTTTAATTATATCAGGCTCAGTAAATCCTACAAAAATGTTCCTAAAATTTTTTATTTCTTTGGATAAAATTCAGCTATATAACAACCTGTTACATTATGCACCATATTGCAGGAAATTGGCTGTAGTTTATTAAAAGTGTTCTGGGGGTGCCCCTCAAAGAAGAGAGAGAGACAGAGAGTGCATTCACATGGACAAGTCGAAACCGATTGCAACTGGTTTAGGATCGTACCGGCTTCATGTGAACGGAGATTGGTTTGGTTTGGAATTGGTTTTCGTAAACCAATTGCGACGCCAGGCCTGGGCTGTTTCCAAACCACTTGGACTGCCATGTGAATGGGGATCTGATTGGTTTCGGGTATTGCGCATGTATCAACGAAATAAAAAACGCAGTTTGTTCCTTCATACGGACTTTCTAACACAGCAGAATGCACAACACGTACGCGAATGCGTCAAACTCCTGGAACACCATGTTTGTATGCCGCCAGAAAGTTTGTTTATTGTCTTTATTTAGTAGGAACAGTGCAGAGCCCATAGAAGATGTGCCAGAGTATTACGTTTTTGTTTAGACCACCTTATTGTTTAACTGGGTAATAATATCAGGTGAAAGGAGGAGGCTATGTAAATACATTTGCACTGACTGACTTGTAAGATTTTCTTTAGCGACTGTTTTGCGATGTGGAATAACCGGAATGAGAGGTGAAAAGTTCGGTTACATGTCGCTATTCAGACATGTCATTAGTCAGACATTAGCGTCCAATTGTCGGAGTAGCGACATTATCATTTTTTTTAAAACATATCATTATTCCGACAATTTTTTTTTCCATTGTCGGAGTAGGGGCATGTTGCTATTTTTGAAACATTCCGCTTTTCCGACATGAATAGTTTTATTGTGACGCTGAAAACCAAGGCCTGCCCTGGAGGCAAAACCGACTGTAGTCAAAGTCCCTGTTAACTAGTTTTTCGGATTTAAGTTAGGGAAAGGAAAACTGGTCCGTGTGACAGCAGGCAAGGGATTTTTTTCCTCTTTTCTTTTGCTTTTAATATCAATACAACGTATAGATAAGCAGCAGCGACAGACACGTACAGCAGCAGGAGTAAACGGGATAGGTGCGCTCAATTAACAAGGAGTTATGCACTGTACGCGCAATAAAACTCAAATTAAAGAATCGTTTCCCCTCGTAGGGCCTATGTCTGTCACATCAGCATAGCGTTGTTGTCTGCAGTAGTCGTTTCATCCAGCTGTATGCTGAATGGATACTGACGCAGACATTTACACAACTGTTCCTCAGTATCCGATGCCATCTCGTTGATCCTCCGTGCCACATTGCTGAGTGGCATGGCCCTCAACACCGATGCTGGATCTTGCTCTGCAGCACTGGACCTCTTCATTGACAGGAAGAACAAGTATTTCTCCAAAAATTAACGGTGATCCCGATTTCGCAATTAAAAGTGAAATGCGTGATAACACCAACTTGCTCTGTGTTTGACTTCCCTTCCGACAAAACAAGGTAACAATGTTGCGCTTTGAATAGGCTAATGCTCCTTTAGGGCTTAGGGGAAAAAAACGTGGGCTATCCTCTGATGCCTTGCAGTGTGTATCTTGGTCAGGTGCTCGTTTCGTGTTTCATTGCCTCATTCGAAAACACGTTCACAAAGAAGGCACATCGGGAGGTGACCATTTGTGAGTGAGTTGATGCTCGTTATGTCGTAGGACTTTCTTTTTCGCTGCCATGTTTAAAAATAATATATGCATATATATTGATAAATAGTGTGCTTATTAAACAAAACTCAATGTAGGATTTAAGTAGGCCTACTTTCTGAACCAGCTGAACCCAATTAATCAAGCAACCCCGTGCGCTGCTTCATTGGGGACCATACACAAAAACGAGAAAACAAAATATTGAGTCGTTATTCTGTTTTTTCCGTTTACCAGTTTAAAGTGAATACTAGTGTAGCATAATTTAGTTCGCTAGGTGAACACCCCCTAGTCTTATTTTGTTTGTTTGTTTGTTTGTTTGTTTGTTTGTTTTTTTTGAAAGGTGAGAGGTTTCCTTCAGATCTCTAAACATTTCTTATGGTATCACCATGGATCTCCCTGTTTTTTGGAGGCATTACGCATTGCTATTTATGAACAAGTGGATGTGGATGTCTGTCTTTCCATTAAGACATTGACACCATGCTCACCTTGCATGCGCATGTTGCTGCTCTGCCAACTAAACAAAAATGAGGCCATCTCTGCCTAGAGTCTCACAAACACCGTCTACCCGCCAATCATCGCCGTAATTAAAAGCGCTGTCGGCTCCGCTCCGCTTCGTGAGAGCAGCTGTCCATCATTAACTGTGAAAAAAAAAACTGTCGGAATAGCGGTACTAAAAAGTGTCGGAATAGCGGGATGTCTGAGTAGTGGGATGTCTGAATAGTGGGATGTCTGAATAGTGGGATGTCTAACTAATGACATGTCGGAATAGGGGGTGAATACCGAAAAGTTCAGTCTCCTCTATGTGCGTCTGTATGTGTAGGCATATGTGACCTGTGGGATGTGTGCCTAGTATAGTGGTGCCGTTGTTTTCCCTCGACTGAGGCGAGCTGTGTGTGAGTGAGGTGGGACGCTAGGACCCAGTAGGAAGACGACAGGGCTAGGGAAGGTCTCACGTAAACAATATAGCCGTCACTTCCGCTAACCACTTATGAGACGCCAAGCCTTTGTTCACCTGAGCACACCTGAGCCGTCCAAGCCGTGGCCAGTTTCATTGATTCCTCCAGTGTTGGGCCTCCGTTTGATCCCATAGATGAGGTAGGCTTCCTGTCCTTGTTGGTTTGTGGCGAAGCTGCCTAGCTTATGCTAAGCTAGTCGTTACAGTCACTAATCGAATGCTCATATGCTTTAGTGTTGCCTGTTGCGTGGGCCTATCTTCAGCGTCGCGTAGCCGGAGGAGTTGACTGAACTCTGACTTCCGCATACTAACAGAGGTAACATAATGTCTTTTTCTCTTTATGAACATAATGGTCTAACTGAATGGTGTCCTTTTGGTGTAAATCCGCGAATGTGTAGCGGTGGCGTCTTTCCTAATAGTAAATCTCCCGTTGCTATTTTTAGGACGGGGAATCCTAAGAGTGGGGGAAGCACATTTACGACAAGAGGGGGGCACCACTGTTTTTCCCATGTGTAATTTCTTTTCTTGATTTTGACTGTGAGCTCTGCCAGCGTGGCCTTATAGGCTAATGTCATATCGGAGGTGTGCAGTAGTCTGTTGTAGAGACGACATGTGAATTTAGGCAATTAATTTATTCGGGATGGTGCAATGTTGATGAACAGGTCTACTACTGGGTATTCACACCCTATTCCGACATGTCATTAGTTAGACATCCCACTATTCAGACATCCCACTATTCAGACATCCCACTACTCAGACATCCCGCTATTCAGACACTTTTTAGTACCGCTATTCCGACAGTTTTTTTTTCACAGTTAATGATGGACAGCTGCTCTCACGAAGCGGAGCGGAGCCGACAGCGCTTTTAATTACGGCGATGATTGGCGGGTAGACGGTGTTTGTAAGACTCTAGGCAGAGATGGCCTCATTTTTGTTTAGTTGGCAGAGCAGCAACATGCGCATGCAAGGTGAGCATGGTGTCAATGTCTTAATGGAAAGACAGACATCCACATCCACTTGTTCATAAATAGCAATGCGTAATGCCTCCAAAAACAGGGAGATCCATGGTGATACCATAAGAAATGTTTAGAGATCTGAAGGAAACCTCTCACCTTTCAAAAAAAACAAACAAACAAACAAACAAAATAAGACTAGGGGGTGTTCACCTAGCGAACTAAATTATGCTACACTAGTATTCACTTTAAACTGGTAAACGGAAAAAACAGAATAACGACTCGATATTTTGTTTTCTCGTTTTTGTGTATGGTCCCCAATGAAGCAGCGCACGGGGTTGCTTGATTAATTGGGTTCAGCTGGTTCAGAAAGTAGGCCTACTTAAATCCTACATTGAGTTTTGTTTAATAAGCACACTATTTATCAATATATATGCATATATTATTGTTAAACATGGCAGCGAAAAAGAAAGTCCTACGACATAACGAGCATCAACTCACTCACAAATGGTCACCTCCCGATGTGCCTTCTTTGTGAACGTGTTTTCGAATGAGGCAATGAAACACGAAACGAGCACCTGACCAAGATACACACTGCAAGGCATCAGAGGATAGCCCACGTTTTTTTTCCCCTAAGCCCTAAAGGAGCATTAGCCTATTCAAAGCGCAACATTGTTACCTTGTTTTGTCGGAAGGGAAGTCAAACACAGAGCGAGTTGGTGTTATCACGCATTTCACTTTTAATTGCGAAATCGGGATCACCGTTAATTTTTGGAGAAATACTTGTTCTTCCTGTCAATGAAGAGGTCCAGTGCTGCAGAGCAAGATCCAGCATCGGTGTTGAGGGCCATGCCACTCAGCAATGTGGCACGGAGGATCAACGAGATGGCATCGGATACTGAGGAACAGTTGTGTAAATGTCTGCGTCAGTATCCATTCAGCATACAGCTGGATGAAACGACTACTGCAGACAACAACGCTATGCTGATGTGACAGACATAGGCCCTACGAGGGGAAACGATTCTTTAATTTGAGTTTTATTGCGCGTACAGTGCATAGGCTAACTCCTTGTTAATTGAGCGCACCTATCCCGTTTACTCCTGCTGCTGTACGTGTCTGTCGCTGCTGCTTATCTATACGTTGTATTGATATTAAAAGCAAAAGAAAAGAGGAAAAAAATCCCTTGCCTGCTGTCACACGGACCAGTTTTCCTTTCCCTAACTTAAATCCGAAAAACTAGTTAACAGGGACTTTGACTACAGTCGGTTTTGCCTCCAGGGCAGGCCTTGGTTTTCAGCGTCACAATAAAACTATTCATGTCGGAAAAGCGGAATGTTTCAAAAATAGCAACATGCCCCTACTCCGACAATGGAAAAAAAAATTGTCGGAATAATGATATGTTTTAAAAAAAATGATAATGTCGCTACTCCGACAATTGGACGCTAATGTCTGACTAATGACATGTCTGAATAGCGACATGTAACCCTACTACTGTGTGTTACTAATTTATTCCGGGCAGTGCCGTATGTCCGAGTCGTACAAGACATTCCGCGACTAACTTATTGGGGCTAGTGCAATAATTTGTGACCAGCTAATATTGTGTGTTACTAATGCTATTTATTCGGGCCAGTGCAATATCTGTTAATGTAACCAACTAGGCTACGTGGGCTAGTGCAACTATCCGGGTTGAGTTGCTTGAGTGTGCCGTGGCTTTCATTTCATTTGTTTGGGGCATAGCCCTATCTTGTTTGGTTTGGGTTCTTTTACGTGTGGTTTGGTTCATTTTTGCTGTGAAGCACGCTTGCTGTGTAATCCAATTGAGTGTGTGCCGTCTCGGCTTATAAGCTACCCAGTTTGTACTACTGTTTAGAAAACCTAATCTATCTTGCTAGTTTGCACAGCCTGTTTGCCTAAGTCTATTACTATTTGTTACTATTTATTGCAGATTTGCACAACCTGTATTTATTGCTGTTTTTGCACACATCCTGGCTAGCTCTCACTGCTTTTGCGCTACTCCTGACTTGGGGTCGGCTTATTTAATATTTATTGCCTCTGCATGGAGATGTTATGTGACAACGAGATTGTATGTAAACTTTGCACATTTTAATTATTTCCCCTTCCAAAAGAAATAAATAAAATAACTCTGGTTTTCAACAGCTGTCTCCTATTAAGTGCATTTCTGATAGAACCTGCAGGGGAATTGTTTGATAGAAAGTGCTTGTAGGGCGCTCCCACCCTATTACCCGGGAGTGGCGTAGTCATTGCTAATTACCATAGGTTTGGCCACATTTGGCGTAGTCGGCAGGATTTAGTGGATTCAGCTGTTGTTCACCATACAAAGCTCACTGTTTATTTTTTGTTTTGTGGGTACTTGGGAAAAACAGTGGTTACCCCCATTCGACGAACGACTCTCCAGCCAACAACAGATTGAAGTGGGCACCGTTCAAGCGACTCCCCCCTACTGAGTGTTAAGGAGGACGTTTTTTTTTCCTCTCTCCAGTGTTTATGGTTTATTTGTGTTTTTTCTCTTGTTTGTTTCTCCCTGGCAATTTAGTGGGAAGGGTTAGCTTTGACCGTATAGCGCCATGTCTACTGAGGGGTTAAATGTTGAAGAACAGCTTAAACAATTAACGGAGCGTATACAACTGTTACAGGCGGATAATGACCGGCTAAGGGCTAGGCCTATTGGGGAGGGCTTGGAGCCTACAAGGCCTATTGGGGAGGGCCCACCACAGACTAGTGCAGGAGAGTCTAGTGCCGCCTCCTCTTCAGGGACAACGGAAAGACCAGAACGTTATGTGTATTTGCCCCGAGAGAGAAAATGCCCTCGATTTTCAGGTAAAGGTACTGATCCTCTGCCTATAGATGAGTGGGTGGAGGAGGCTCGCAGGTCCCTGGCAGTACGACATATGTCCCGTGCAGAGCAAGCCCTGTTTTTGTATGATTTGTTAGACGGAGAAGCGAAAAATGAAATTAGGTTCCGTCCATCTACTGATAGAGTTGATCCTGATAAAATACTGACCATTCTAACTGAGACTTATGGGTGTTCACAATCGTTTGTATCCCTACAGAAACAATTCTTTCAACGTAAACAGAAAGAGGGGGAATCCATTCGAGAGTTTTCACATGCTTTACTGTCACTAATGGAAGCTATAAAGCGTTGCAATTCTACAGGTATTCTCAACTCAGATGCCCTTGTACGAGATCAGTTTATCGAGCATGTGCGGGATGGGTTACTACGACGGGAACTTAAGAGGTCAGTGAGACTTAGCCCTGAAGTATCTTTCCTGTCCATACGTAGTGAAGCTATTCTTTGGGCAGAAGATGGGGAACGGGTATGTGCTCCTAGGGCACGAGCTTATTCTTGTGATTTTCAGGCGCAAGTAGTGAACGAGTGTCATGCAGATAACCACGTGGTTACAGCGAAACCAGATGATGAATTGTCACAGTTGAAAGAGTGTTTACGTAAACAGCAGACGCAACTAGACGCTATTTTACAACAACTTTCCAACAAACACCCACCACCAATGCAGACTCGGGGCCCTAGTGGACCCCCCCGTAGGCTTTATCGCTTCCAGCCTGATGGGAGGCCGATATGTATGCGTTGTGACCAACCCGGACACATTGCCCGTTTTTGTCATACAGAGTTGACCGGTAGCTCGGGGCCCCATGGGCGGGGGAGGACAGTTGCCCAAGGTGGGAATATGGGCACAGGGGTGGTTAATGAGCAGCAGGGAAACTAGCTCCCTCTGATGTAGAGAGCCAGCCATCAGAAGGGGATTTTAAAGGCTCGGTGGTAAATTCTAGACAACTTCCACAACTTATTGGGTCCTGCCCTGTGGTGAAGATAGACATGGGAGGTGTAAGGGTTTCTTGTTTGCTTGATACAGGGTCTATGGTAACAACTATTTCAGAGAGTTTTTTTAAACAGCATTTTCAGTCCTGGGGGGACACGGAGTTGCAAGCATGCAGTTGGCTACAGTTGAGGGCAGCTAATGGGTTACCACTCCCGTACTTGGGCTATTTGGAACTGGATCTCGTAGTGCTGGGTAAGCTACTCCGGCGCATGGGTGTCTTAGTTGTTAGAGATCCCCCCCACCCTGTCAGTCAAACAAATAAAGCAAACGTCCCCGGTCTGTTAGGCATGAATGTGATTAGTAAATGCTATGACGAATTGTTCCATCAGCATGGCTCTGCATTATTTCAGTCCACTCCTGTGCAGGACGCTAGTGAAGCTTGGAGGGATGCCTTGTCTGAATGCCATAAGCTTGACTGCATGTCGGAGTCTGGTTGTTTGGGTAAAGTTAAGGTTGGGGGCCGCTCTTCCATTCGTATTCCTGCTGGGTCCTGGAAAATGGTTCCTGCTACATGTGCTCAACACTTTGGTCGTGCCTTGCCCTCCGCATTGTTTGAGCCCACTACAAACAGGCTACCTGATGGCCTTTTAGCTTCTAGGGCCTTTCTCTCGATTGAACAGGGTAGAGTATGGGTGCCTATTATAAATGTTGAAACACAAGATATCTGGCTGCCCCGCCAAACCTTGTTAGGTGAGCTGTTTGCTGCAGAGGTGCAGGTCAATGACCAAACCTACACACTGGAGAAGTCCACTAATGCGGAGTCTGTGGTTCAGGTACACTCGTTGTCTACACAAAGTAGTCCCCTTGGTTTAACAGAAGTCACTTGGCCCAACCTCAGTCCCAGTCAAGAGCAGGCAGGTCGGGCGCTCCTGCAGAAGTACAGCACGGTGTTCAGTCAGGATGAAGGAGATATTGGGTGTACTGACTTAGTCCAGCATGAAATCCCTTTAACCAATGAGGCCCCTGTGCGACAACGCTACCGCCGGCTCCCTCCTTCCCAGTATGACTTAGTGAAGGCTCATATTGCAGAACTCTTACATAGAGGTGTGGTGCGGGTGAGCTGTAGCCCTTACTCCTCTCCCATTGTGATTGTGCAGAAGAAAGACGGAACTATACGGCTGTGTGTGGACTACCGGCAACTAAACGCCCGAACCCGTAAAGATGCTTTTCCCCTCCCTCGAATAGAGGAATCTTTGGACGCTCTGGCCGGTGCTACCCTCTTTTCAACCCTTGACCTAGCCAGTGGCTATAATCAGGTCCCAGTTGCAGAACATGACAAGGCCAAGACTGCATTTTGCACACCGTTCGGCTTATTCGAATTTAATCGAATGCCTTTTGGCTTATGCAACGCGCCTAGCACGTTTCAGCGTCTAATGGAGCGCATCTTTGGCGATGAACGGTTCCATTCGCTCCTCCTGGTCCTCGATGACATAGTCATTTTTTCCACCAGCTTTGAATCGCATTTACAGCGATTGGGCTTAGTGCTAGGGAGGCTGAAACAGCATAACTTGAAGTTGAAACTTAAGAAATGTAACTTCTTTCAGAGTGAAGTCAAGTACCTGGGTCACGTCATCTCGGCAGAGGGAGTATCAACCGACCCAGAGAAGATCAGGGCGGTGACTGAGTGGAAGAGACCTCGTACCTTGACAGAGTTACGGTCCTTTCTAGGATTTGCTTCGTACTACCGACGGTTTGTAGAAGGCTTTGCAAGGTGTGCCGCTCCATTGCACAAGTTGGTGGGGACGTTGCAGGGGGTGCAGAAGAAGACGGGGGCAAGTTCACTGGACGGACGTTGGGACGAGGCCTGTGAGATGGCGTTTTCAAGTCTGAAAAGCAAGTTGGTGAGTGCACCGGTGCTGGGATATGCCGATTTCTCGAAACCATTCATCCTGGAGATCGATGCCAGTCATTCTGGCCTGGGGGCTGTGCTGTCCCAGGAGTACCAGGGCCAGAAAAGGCCTGTGGCGTTCGCCAGTCGAGGATTGCACCCACCCGAACGTAACATGCTGAATTATAGCTCCATGAAACTTGAACTGTTAGCTCTGAAATGGTCAGTTACCGAGAAGTTCAGAGAGTATCTACTGGGGGCAAAGTTTACTGTGTACACTGATAACAACCCCCTCAGTTATTTACAAACAGCTAAGCTAGGGGCAGTGGAACAGCGCTGGGCTTCCCAGTTGGCACTCTTTGACTTTGAGCTGAAGTACCGTCCTGGCGCCACGAATAAGAATGCGGACGCCTTATCCCGTTTGCCCGGCCCTCCTGTCCCAGTTTCTGTGGCTGAATTTGCCCCAGGTGTCAAGGTACCTGTTGCTCTTCAGGCAGTCCACTCTAGCTCTGCTGCTCCACATCCCGTCCGCTGTGGTACCATAGATGCGTTCCCAATCAGGGAAAAGAAGGAACTTCAAACTTTGCAGGCCATGGATCCGACTATTGGCCCCTTCCTACGCTACTGGAGGAGAGGGGAGCCTCCAGTGGCAGCTGAGCGACAAAAAGAGACGGCTGAGGTTCGAGAGCTGGCGCGGCAATGGAGAAAGATCCGGGACCGTGGGGGAGTGCTTTACCGGGTGATCTACCCTCCAGATGGGACGAGGGAGGTCCTACAGCTGTTGCTGCCACGATCCCTTCGTGATGAGGTGCTCTTTGCCCTGCACAACGAGCATGGACACCAAGGTTGCGAGAGGACAACTCACCTAGTGCGGGAGCGGTGTTACTGGCCTAACCTCAGGAAAGATGTGGAGCAGTGGTGCCAACGATGTGAGAGGTGTGTGGTGGCCAAGGCAGTCCAGCCGAGAGTGAGGACCTTCCCAGGGGCCCTCCTTGCAAGCCGACCACTCGAAGTGGTGGCATTGGACTTTACCACTCTGGAACGGGCCAGCGACGGACGTGAAAATGTGCTGGTAGTAACTGACGTCTTCTCTAAATTTACCCAAGCATTCCCGACACTGAATCAAAAGGCGGGCACGGTGGCCCGGGTTCTCACTGAGAAGTGGTTCTACGTGTATGGCATCCCACAGCGTATTCATTCAGATCAGGGCCGGTGTTTTGAGAGTGACTTGATTCGAAATCTCTGTCAGCTCTATGGAGTTGAGAAAAGCCGCACCACACCTTATCACCCTGAAGGAAATGGGCAATGTGAGCGGTTCAACCGCACTATGCACGACCTCCTGCGAACGTTACCTGCAGTGAAAAAGAGGCGGTGGCCCCAACATCTGCCCCAAGTGCTTTTTGCCTACAATACCACGGTGCATTCATCCACAGGCTATTCTCCTTATGAGCTCATGTTTGGGCGCAGACCCTACCTTCCGGTCGATGCGCTGCTGGGACTCCCCGAGGAAGATGTTACTGACCGGGTGATGGATGAGTGGGTCCAAGAGCATCAGGAACACCTGAATGTGGCCTATGATCTGGCAAAACAACATCTAGATGGGGCGGTTGCCAAAAGAGCCCAACAGCAAGCCAGAGAACCTGCGGCCTTGCTCACAACAGGTACAATTGTGTACTGCCGCAATCATGTCAAGGGTCGCAATAAGATTCAGGATGTTTGGGGGCCCATCAAGTATAGAGTGGTTCGATGCTTGGACGAAGTTGGAAGAGTTTATACCATCTGTCCACTCCAGGGCAAGGGACCTGAGAAGAACGTTCATAGGGCCGAGCTACGAGTGGTACCAGGTGTACCCGACGCTGTTACCAGGGCCCCAGATGAGGTTGAAACCGTAGTTACATCCGGCACTGAGAGGCACCCCCAGGAAGAAGACGATGGGGAGAGCCTGATGATGGCTGTGCCTTCCAGTCGACGGGATAGTACATTGTTGGATTCCCTTTCCAGTGTGGACATCCACGTATCACGGGGGTCCCCTACAGCTCTAGAGCACGGAGGGGTGATGCCAGAGGACATATCTCCAGTGCTTGTACCAGCACCATCTAGCGAACCAACAAGCCCTGCAGCCTCCCCAGTCTCTGCGCCAACTGCCGCGCTGGAGCCACTGCACCTGACGAGCAGCCCCCCCTTTGAGACCAGGGTCCGCAGGACGACACGGACAACGGCAGGACAGCACTCGAATCTCCATCATTTGCCCCAGTCAGCCACAAGCCAGGGGAGGAGATGCTGAGGGCTACAGCTCACCTGTATCCATAGGGGGGTAGTATGAGGGGTTGTAGCCACCGGGACGGTGCCTATTTAAAGTGGGGGTGGATGTGACCTGTGGGATGTGTGCCTAGTATAGTGGTGCCGTTGTTTTCCCTCGACTGAGGCGAGCTGTGTGTGAGTGAGGTGGGACGCTAGGACCCAGTAGGAAGACGACAGGGCTAGGGAAGGTCTCACGTAAACAATATAGCCGTCACTTCCGCTAACCACTTATGAGACGCCAAGCCTTTGTTCACCTGAGCACACCTGAGCCGTCCAAGCCGTGGCCAGTTTCATTGATTCCTCCAGTGTTGGGCCTCCGTTTGATCCCATAGATGAGGTAGGCTTCCTGTCCTTGTTGGTTTGTGGCGAAGCTGCCTAGCTTATGCTAAGCTAGTCGTTACAGTCACTAATCGAATGCTCATATGCTTTAGTGTTGCCTGTTGCGTGGGCCTATCTTCAGCGTCGCGTAGCCGGAGGAGTTGACTGAACTCTGACTTCCGCATACTAACAGAGGTAACATAATGTCTTTTTCTCTTTATGAACATAATGGTCTAACTGAATGGTGTCCTTTTGGTGTAAATCCGCGAATGTGTAGCGGTGGCGTCTTTCCTAATAGTAAATCTCCCGTTGCTATTTTTAGGACGGGGAATCCTAAGAGTGGGGGAAGCACATTTACGACAAGAGGGGGGCACCACTGTTTTTCCCATGTGTAATTTCTTTTCTTGATTTTGACTGTGAGCTCTGCCAGCGTGGCCTTATAGGCTAATGTCATATCGGAGGTGTGCAGTAGTCTGTTGTAGAGACGACATGTGAATTTAGGCAATTAATTTATTCGGGATGGTGCAATGTTGATGAACAGGTCTACTACTGTGTGTTACTAATTTATTCCGGGCAGTGCCGTATGTCCGAGTCGTACAAGACATTCCGCGACTAACTTATTGGGGCTAGTGCAATAATTTGTGACCAGCTAATATTGTGTGTTACTAATGCTATTTATTCGGGCCAGTGCAATATCTGTTAATGTAACCAACTAGGCTACGTGGGCTAGTGCAACTATCCGGGTTGAGTTGCTTGAGTGTGCCGTGGCTTTCATTTCATTTGTTTGGGGCATAGCCCTATCTTGTTTGGTTTGGGTTCTTTTACGTGTGGTTTGGTTCATTTTTGCTGTGAAGCACGCTTGCTGTGTACTCCAATTGAGTGTGTGCCGTCTCGGCTTATAAGCTACCCAGTTTGTACTACTGTTTAGAAAACCTAATCTATCTTGCTAGTTTGCACAGTCTGTTTGCCTAAGTCTATTACTATTGTTACTATTTATTGCAGATTTGCACAACCTGTATTTATTGCTGTTTTTGCACACATCCTGGCTAGCTCTCACTGCTTTTGCGCTACTCCTGACTTGGGGTCGGCTTATTTAATATTTATTGCCTCTGCATGGAGATGTTATGTGACAACGAGCTGGTATGTAAACTTTGCACATTTTAATTGTTTCCCCTTCCAAAAGAAATAAATAAAATAACTCTGTGGTTTTCAACAGCTGTCTCCTATTAAGTGCATTTCTGATATAACCTGCAGGGGAACTTGTTTGATAAGAATGCTTGTAGGGCGCTCCCACCCTATTACCCGGGAGTGGCGTAGTCATTGCTTAATTACCATAGGTTTGGCCACATATACAACACTTTCAGTGCTAATGATTTGAAATTCTGTTTTGAGGACAGAGGAAGTGGTGGTGATGCCTGCTAGTCTATGTTTGCACACCCTGTCCTTTCTTTTACTGTCTATGATCCTGTCTAAGGGGTATGAAGAGTACCATAATGAGTTAGGGTTTGAATTTAGGTTTAAGTTATTAGATCCATAAATGCCAAAGAAATCTTAATATTTGGTTTCAGTTAAATGCTGTGTTGATACAACATTGTGCAATGCATGTGTAAATACAAAAGACATAGCTACAAAAAACTGCATCAGCATTTTTCAGTGCTGAAACTGAGCCCTGAGTTAGAAGCGGATGTGGTTGATATGCCTGTGGTTTGGCACATCCTGACTACCATAGAAACATGGGTACTACCACGACATTTATTTGTCAGTGTCATTAGAAATATATAAATATATAAAATATATAAAATACACTGATAATAATTTTCTCCACAACGGTCAAAACAAACAAACGTTTGGAAATCACTGCCATAGACTAATATAGACCACAATAGAAAGTTATTTGAAGACATGAGATGGAATTTAACCATCAAAAATATTTTTCAGTCTATAAGGTGGTATCATCTATCAACACTGGAGGCATCATGCAAAATTTCACCTTCATGTTAAGATATTATGCATGTGTAAAATGCTTTGAACTGCAGATCTTGCATAAAAGGTGTACATAAATAAAGTCTTCTTCTTCTTCTATGTATTATTATTATTATTATTATTATTATTATTATTAATAAAAATGAAATTGTGTCAGAAAGGGACTACAAATGTACTGTTACACCGTCTGTCCCTTGCGAAAACTGATACATGATGTCATGCTCGGTCATTGTAGTGCTTCATAAGCTTACTGAAGGAAAATTTGTAACATTTCAAATTTAGGGGAAAATAATAGCAAGAGCCAAAATATTAATGATCAGGTCCATGATTTTTTTTCCTGAGAGGTGGTCTCGCCCGGGAGTAAAACACTGTAGAACCGCCACTGATGGAATGAAATACTCTTATAAATCACTGCAATATTTTTTCCATTGATAGTGAAAAACAGTCAACACAGGGCCTTTCCTGCACCTGATGAAACACCTTTTAACAAGAGGTGTCCCTCCAGGCTTACCAACCATCAAGGAGTGGAGGAGTAACATGCAGTGCACTGGTTAAAGGTCTTGAACAGGACATAGGACATCCCAGGGACACACCTCAGTGCTGTTTAACCATCTGCATTGCCACAACAGCCCCTGCAAAGCCAGTTGACCACATGCTCAGGCAAAGTAAGAGAGGCCCTTCATCCACTCAGCAATCTTGAACAACACCTTTCTCCCAAGCATGAGGAGAAAGGAGGGGGGGGGGTCCTCTCAAGTGAACTGTGTGTGTGTGTGTGTGTGTGTGTGTGGTGTTGTGTGTGAACGGAAGAGGTATGGTGGGAGATGCAAGAGGGACCTGAGTGTGTGTAAAGTGAATGTCTGTACTTCCTGCAGGATGATGGTGTGCCATCATTGCAGTTGAGGATGTTCACTGACTGCCATTTCGACAAGCCTGGCTCTTTGGCATTGTGGTCACAGTGCATATTTGGTACCCTGGAGATGCGGTTTCGAGGCCAGGTGGGGGGACTGCTCTCACCCTTCCCTCCTATGTGTATGTATGAGTTCACAATAGGGAAGTGGAGTTAAGTCAGTCATTACTAAGGGTTTATTTCTATAGGCTTCTATCACAACTCAGGTAACAATCCTTTGAACCTCGTATAATCTGCCTCCAACCTATGTCCCTAGAAAGTTGGGCAAGACCACAAAATTTGAAGAGTTTCATAAATCATTACTGAAACAATCTTTAGAGCTAATAAAGCTTAACACTAAATAGGACAACAAAAAATCATCCATAATAAATACACTTCATAAATTAACTTTTAAAACTAGTTCTTTTATTAGCTTTAACGGTTATTCATATAAAACACATTGATACATTTATATGGCGATATCACAGTATAGAGAGTACAGTGGTTTTTTATTCCCTTAAATAGTAATGAAGTAAAATTCATAAATCGTACTATGGCAAATGACTTCTGTGACATGTTCAGTTCATAAAGTGAACCATTCTGGTCTTCTCTACGTGTATTCAGCTACTACTGTAATGATCCGACTCCTATCATGTGATGATTTCACGATTTGACTTTGATACACAAACACACATTAATAATTACAATAAAATAACACAAATCCATTTCATAACTGTGGCGGTGCTTGATCATTCAAGCTTAATTTGGTGAACATTGTATTGACTTATGGTGCTCATATTAGATAAGATAAGTCCATTATTAGTTGCCACCTCTAAATGTTACCCACTATAGCGCTACAGTGCTTTACAGGTAAAACCATGCGGAGAGTTCAAAAGAGTTATAGGACTCTCCACAATAGGTCTGCTGAGTTTCAGAACTTTTCTTACCAGATGCAACTAAGCACTTAATAGTTTTAAGATGAATAAAAAGCTGAGAAATATACCTGATGCAGCTTTCCTGTTTATCCCCTGTATCTTTTTTACTCTAATTCATTTTTTCAGAAGGATATGTAAATGCCCTTTCAACAATGTCTTTGTTTTTTTGCATTGTCGTTTAGCTGACTGAAATAGTGCCTCAACAGCACTTGTTGATTTAGCGCTTGGATTTTGTCAGCTCCAACAATTCCTCCCTTTGCTGCTCCAGCGACAACACACACTCCAGCCACAGCCCCTGCAGCTATACCGCACCCTAGTGCTGTTGCTCCTACTCCTGCCACTGCTGCTTTTGTCCCTCCTATCAAAATGTTGTGGATTTAACCACTGCTGCTGACACACCTGCTGCATACCTGACCCTGCGCTCCCTGTGCCTGCTGCAGCTGCTGCTGTGGTTTCAGCTGTTGATCCATTGAGGTCTGTCTTGTTGGGTTTGTGGAAACAGCTCCCCTCCTCTCTATTTTCTTTTTGACTGCAAAAACAGTACCAGCTAATAAACTCACAGCAGATGTAACTGCAGTCAAAGGTCCAACCAGAGCCCCAATGAGTACCCCACTAGTTATGCCAGCTGCTTTGTTAGCCAAAATTCTGTGTTCTACTACCTTTCTGGCTTGCTGTCTTACTAGAGTACTGGATAGTGATGGATTTCTACTTTGTATGTTCTTCATCTCCTCTTTTATGTTTTCTTCCACTAACTTTAAAAACTCATTTAAGTAGCGCCCTTTTTCTGTCACCATTTTCTCTATGTGTGAAGCAGCTTCTCCACCTGTATATCATTGCTCCTGTAGTCATTTTCCTGATTCCAGTATTTGTTGTCTATGCATGACAGTGGCCCCCACATGCATCTACAAGGTCCTTCAAAAGATTTGTGTCACTTCTCTGCTCACATTTGTGCCCTCAACGAAGTCCTCTATAGTCTGCCTCTCACTCAACTGGTCTCCTTGTGTAAAAAGTACCACTGAGTGTTTTAATGCTTCATCTCCAAACATCTTCCTAATCTTTTTAACAGTTTCTTGTTCCTGCTCTGTATATCTTTCTACTTTCAACATAATAATGAAAGCATGTGGCCCAGGGAGCATTCTGTAATGCATGCAGTTATCTCAGAAAATAGCTGTTTTTCTGAGGTTTTCTGATTTGTGTCAAATAGCCCACTGTGTCAATAATTTTGATTTGTCTTCCTCTGATGAATTAACTCTTGGCTTTAAACTCATCTGTTACAGAATTTGAGCAAGTCACCACCTTGAAGGCTGTCTCTCCAAGTATGGTATTTCCTGTGCTGCTTTTGCCGACTCCTGTTTTGCCAAGAAGTACAATCGTCAATTCATCTGAGGAAAAAAACATTGCCATTATATATTTTTGGAAAATGTAAATGTAAAAATACTATTAAAGTTCCATCTGACTCATGTATGTAGAAGGTGGTAAAAGAATTTGAACTCTTTCCACCCTCTGGGTATAATTCACAGACATCAACACAGACATTTAGATTTTTTTTGCTATCCAGCTGTATTTAGATTCAGAGTCTTTAGTCAGTAAGTCAAATTTTAAATGTTCTGGCAAAGGAACAGCTGCTGTGGAAATATAAAAAGGTAATTTGTCAAAAAACTACTTAACAACAGTCACAAAGGTCTGCATTCTAGATATCAATAACTAAACCTATGGGGTACACTTTCGTAGTTGAACCTGTGGGTGATTAAACTCTGTATTTTAATTAAAGTCTGTTCAAGATTCATAATTGGTATTGGACGAATCACAATTAAGCCTTGTTTGCTTCTGGCAAATATTTTAATCCAGAATTCCCATTCATATGCATACACTACCCAAAATAACTGGTTGATTTGCTACTTTATAACATCTGTTAGGAAAAGGTAGAGCGTGGACCAGCAATCATTTAGTCTGTTAATTTGGCTAGAGGTGTTACAGTATAGTAACTGGAACCCATACATGACAAGAATGTACATTTTAGTAAATATGCACACACAACTGCATGTGAATCTGTGTGAAATACATTTTCAATTTAATTACAAACATGAAGGATTCTGAATTTCCCATCTAAAAGTGTCAGGTTCCTCCCTGGACTTGGTATGCAATCCAGGCAGTCATGCAGTTTCTGTTTGTTTTGGTTTGACTAGTGTCTTGGTTTGACTAGTGTGTTTAACTCTGCCCCTCTCCTAATTTGGTGTGCACTTCCTGTCTTGATTTGATTCCACCTCATCACACATGTTTTTGTTGATCTCCCATAGTTTGTGAGTATTTATGCCTATAACCTGCCTGTCAGTAACTGCAAGTAACTGTGTCTTCTCATCTGTCCTTGTGACCCTGTGGGGTTCTGTATTTTAAGTAGCTCTCCCTTGGACTGTAGTTTGACTTTTGGTATGTTTGACTGTTTGACTGCCTGTTGACTTCAAAACTGTATCCTGCCATTTTAAATTGTGGCTGGATTTCTTTACTTTTTAGCAAACACAAGATACTTGTGCACCTAGGAAGAGTATTTTTTGCACTATTGTGATCTTAAGATCGCTAAATGTAATCTGAGTTGCAGTTTCTCTTACCTGTTTTGATGGTTTTACAGACAGGATTGCTCTGACCTCCACCCTTCAGTACAGTACACACACTGACTGTGTATTCTTCACCCATCATCAAATCAGTAAAGCAACGTTGGGGAGATGTCAAGCAGATGGTGCTCAGACACTTCCCGTGACTGTGAAGGGACAGCAGGTATTTGACTTCATCCACTCCTGGTTCGCACCATGATACCATCAGTGATGTCCGATTCGTGGTAACAGTCACATTCTCAGGCTTGGGAATCTCTTGATTGGGGGGTGGGGGAAGTGGTAACACAAGGTCAGTTGCTAAACATCAAAGTCTTTTGATGTCATTACACTTTACACTTCTGACAATTAGTATGTAAAGAATTTCCTTCTAATAATGAAATATAGAAAGCTTTAAAAAACAACCTGTGTATGCTGTAGCAAAGACACAAACACCCTGGTTGCCATCATCCATTAGCTTGGCTACAGAAAATTCATATTTTTTTCCTGGAGTAAGTTCCTCAACGATAAACTTGGGATCTGAAAGCACAGCGCTGTTTGGTTCTTCATCACAATTCCAGGTGACTCTAAATTTCTGAGGTCCAGATGATCCTTCAATAGGCCCCCAACTCAGAGACACAGAGTCGGGCGTTACTGAGGTGACCTGAATTGGTCCAAAATGTGGATAACCTGAAAGCCTCTCTTCTGTCTCTCGACTGGTGTCCACCAGCAAGTGGCTCTTGGTTTCTGGAGCTGTGTGGTGATGCTTTGCATGGAACTCACAGAAGGAGGCAACACAGGTGAAGCAGGTTTATAAGCGCTCTTTTTACAAACTGAACAAGACACACCTTCCCTAAAAGAAACAGAAGATGGAAAAGCTAAATACTGAGAGTTGAGACAGTTGAGAGAAACGTCTCATATGAAAGCTAAAACCCCCTAAATTATGTTAATATACTGAAAATAAATTTGCTTTACTGAAGAAAGATTGATAATTTAATGAACACAGAAAGGTCAGATTTTGGCAAGACAAAAGTTTTGTCGCCTACAGAAAATTGAACAAATAATTTACTTCAAATACAAAAATATGTTGCATAATATCAGTGAATTAAGTAATGGTGCTGTGAGATTCATATTTAATATCTTGTATGACCAGGGGCGGTTTTAGGGATTCTGAGGCCCTGGGCAAAGAACAGTTTTGAGGCCCTACCCAACCTCCCCTTTCATTCAGCTTTCATTAGCCTACCTCAAAATGGTGAACAGAAAGTTGCTTAGATCATATTTGAAATAACCACGCGCCCTGTGCTGGATGCCAAGAAACGCTTCGTGAGTGTTCCTTATCAAGAAATAGTAAACTTATACGCACCTGGCTGTCTACTAACTGATAGCTACGCTACAGCATGCGTGAGGGAGTGCATTCATAGACTATATCGAACTTGGCTGAATACATTTGCACATCCGCCACAGTGACAGGAAAAATGGCAAAATTAATGGTTAATTAATAAATGGTTAATTGGTTAATGGTTATTGGTTAATTAATAAATGGTTAATTTCCATTCCTGACACATGCCATAAAAATGATTGAACGTGTGTGTGATGTCACGTCACAGACTGTTTTTTCACTGAGAGTACACGCATTGAGAATATAATATAATATGCCTGCTCTCAACCCGAATGATGCTTAATATTAATATTGCTTTTATTGCTGTCATAGCAGTGACGACGAGGCCCCTGATTGGACGAGGCCTCGGGCAAATGCCCATGTTTGCCCAATGCAAAAACCGCCTATGTGTATGACTTCCATGAGCTTGAAGGACTGCATCCATGTGGTTCGACAATGATTCATGCAATTTATTAATGAAGTCATCAGGAATAGCAAAGAAAGCAGTCTTACATGCCTCCCAGAGTCCATTAAGATTCTTTGGTTTTGCCTTCCATGCTTTGTTTTTCATTCTACCCCAGACATGCTCAATGATGTTCATGTCTGGTGACTGGGCTGGCCAGTCCTGGAGCATCTCGATCTTCTTCACCTTGAGGAACTTTAATGTAGAGATGGAAGTATGCGATGTAGCACCATCTTGCTGCAAAATTTGTGGTTGGGAATGTAAGAGGTTGCTAATACTTCTTGATATTTTATGCTATTGATATTGCCTTCCACCCTGCAAATGTCTTACATACTGGATGTAACCCCAGACCATGATTTTTGCCACCAAACTTAACTGTTTTCTGTGTGAATCTTGGATCCATGTGGGCTCCAGTAGGTCTCCTGCAATATTTGCGACGGCTGTGATGTAATTCAACTGAAGATTTATCTCAGAAATCTTCTGCCACTTTTCCAGCGTCCATCCTTTTAGCAGGCTGTGGGCTGTCACGGTTTCCTTCTGGCTTTCTGGCAGTGCTGTGCTTTTCCTTGGTTCACTGTTGATTTTCCCCTAATCACATTATTAGTTTCACTTATCAACTCTGCACCCTGCGCTCCTTGCACTGCCACATTAATCTGCCTCACCTGCTCATCCTGTTTCCTGGTTTCTCTGATTATTCCCAGCACCTGCACTCCCTCGTTTACGCTAGTTTAGCTTCTTAGGTTCACCACTATGTAAACCCTCACTTTTCACTCCCTCCTTGTCGGTTCATCTACTAACCACGGTGTGTTGCTCCACGGCAAGCATTAAGACTCCTGACTCCTGTTTTGATTTCGTCCTTCTTGTTTTCTGTTCTCCTGTCCGTTGTAGTTTGTTTCTGTTCTCCGCCTGTCTGTTTCCCCAAGTCTAGTTCTTGTTATTCGTAGTCCGTGCCTGTGCCTTGTCTCCAGTCTTGTCTGTCAGCCCTACCTCCCAGTGTCTCTCTCAGTATCTCCTTGGACCGATCTCAGACCCAGACCGTTCCTGACCACGCACGATTCTCCAGTCCCTGGCTCCAGACCCGGCTCGTTCCTGACCACGCACGATTCTCCAGTCCCTGGCTCCAGACCCGGCTCAGTCCTGACCACGCACGATTCTTCAGTCCCTGGCTCCAGACCCGGCTCGTTCCTGACCACGCACGATTCTCCAGTCCCTGGCTCCAGACACGGCTCGTTCCTGACCACGCACGATTCTCCTGTCCCTGGCTCCTGACCCAGATCTACTGCCGACCACGTCCATGCCCGCGTGCTCAAGCGAGCACCACCTTGCACACCTGTCTGTCAGCCGAAGCCTCCAGGCTCCGTGCCCACACACTACAACGAGTGCCACCTGTATTTCTATCCACCCAGTTCTGGGCCCCCTGACTCTGTCTCTGTTCCCCTGAATCCCTTAATAAAAGTCTTTTGGTTTTCGCTACACCAGGTGCTCACACTTTTTCAGTGTGCGAGCTACTTTTAAAATGACCAAGTCACAAAGATCTACCGACCCATAAAAGCGTATGTTATTTTAAAATGTATTGAAAATTCCAAGCCAATATTTCAACAAAATAAGCTCTGAACATGTTTTTGTAATTGCCATATAATAATAATAATAATAATAATAATAATAATAATAATAATACAGTGACAATGTATAATAATAGTATTAATAATTAGTTCAGAGTTTAATTCGAGTAGAATAATGAGTAGTAGTAGTAGTAGTTTTTAAGGACAGTAGTTGCGCACAGGCCTTCCCTTGCGTCTCCAACTCTGACTGCAGGTTCGGGAAATTTGCCAAGTCATGGCGCTGAAGCTTTGAGGACAGATGTTTCATTTTTCGTTTGAAGGCATTGACTGAGCTGATCATGTCGATCACCGTTTTGTCTTTTCCTTGCAGCTCTTGATTAAGGTCATTCAGCATGTTTGTCAGATCGGTTAAAAAGCCAAATCCAGCAGCCACTGCTCGTCATTCAGCTGTTTGTATTCTGCATGTCCACTTTCACGGAAAAAACAGAATTTCCCGCGACTAAGCCACCTCACGTCAGTGTGTAGCAACAACTCAGAGTGGTCGCTGTCAGCCTTCTCCATATGTGCGCGGAATATGTGCCCGTCTTTGAAGTGCTCCAGCTTTAATTGAGCAGGCGATCTTCGTTGCCACGTCCATGATCTCTTTCATGTTCAGCATCTTCGCGCATAATGCTTGTTGGTGGATAATGCAGTGGTAATTCACGAAGTCTGGAAAAGCATCGTCCTGTCTGCACCTGGCAATGAACCCATTCACGCGACCAACCATTGCGGGCGCTCCATCCGTGGTGATGGACACTAACTTGTACAGTGGGAGCTGAGTTTTGTCGCTAAAGTTTTTAAACGACTGAAAAATGTCCTCTCCTCGCGCATGTTCTTTCAAGGGAATCACTGTCAATAGCTCGTCCTTTGCAGTCATATCACTGAACACCATACGAATGTAAATGCACACCTGTGCTGTGTCACTCACGTCCGTAGATTCGTCCAACTGCAGTGAGACCTGGCCCATCAACTGGCTCCAGCGCAAAGGTTGATGGGTCCAAATGTTTGGAGATAGCCCGCTAATGGCTGGGTGATCGCTGTCTGCCGGTGGATGCGTGAGGGGCCATCAGCTAACTAGCATGTGCAGGATAAACAGGGAACTTTTTTTTTTTTTTAAAGTTGTATGCGATCTACCACTATTGGCCTCGCGATCGACTGGTAGATCGCGATCGATGTATTGAGCACCCCTGCGCTACACTATTAGGTCCGCTCTCTCTCCTGGTTCCTGTCGGTCCCGTGCTCGTGACCTGGGCTTGCCAAATGTTTTTTAATTGCCTTTTGTTTAGTGCTGGTTTCTGTGCACTGATTCGACCATGGAGGGCATTTTGAGACAGAATTCTACAAACTATTCTGGTTGACACAGAGACTTGAGGTGACCAGGCCTGGTGGAGCTCTGCTGCAGTGGAAAAGGGGCTGGCCTTGGATTTTTGAAACAACCAATGGTCCTCCTGAGCAGTTGTCTGCCGGACCTGGGCTTGTCAAAAACATCTCCAGTCTATTCAGATCTTTTTCTTATTCTTTTGTACTTGACGCTGAGACACATTGAAGGTGTCGGCCACCTCAGCAGTGGATCTGGTCTTCACCCTCTTGATAATTAATGCTTTGGTCAGGATGCATCTTAGGCATGTTGTCAGAGGGCAAGTTGGAGTTGATGTGAAGATCTGGTATGCTGAGGTTCTTTTCATACACACCCACTAATTGATTGATCAATAACTGATCACCGGTGAGGCTGTAATCTAGGATTGGGTGCATCATATGACAAGATGACAAGACTTTTGTCTTGCCAAAATCTGACTTTTCTGTGTTCATTAAATGATCAATCTTTCTTCAGTGAAGCAAATTTATTTTAGTATATTGAGCATAATTTGGGAGGGTTTTAGCTTTCATATGGGACATTTCTACAACCAATGTATTAATTAAAAGTGAGGTTATAAGCTTTTGTTCCTACAAAATGGATAAGCGACAAGACTTTTGTCAGGGACTGTACATAATGATGTCACCAGGTCTATCCAAGCTATTTGCACTGAGGGAAAATGTTGATTTATTCATGGATAAATAAGCTACCAAGGGGGGGAAGTGTCAAACTGACTACTGAAGGTAAGCAGTACTAAAAATTACCATAAAAAACAACATACCTTAAGGGAAGGTGGAGAATGGAATCATCTAGTTGTTGGGCAGACGCACTACTAGGTAAAATCGATCTCTCTTGCTGATCCCTATTGACAAATCATAAACAAAAGCAAAGCAACAGGTGAACATTCTATGAATACTTGTTACATTAGCATACACTGGTAGCATGCTGAAGGTATCTGATGTCATATGAGAAAATTAGATAGATACTCATTTATGGAATGAATTCTCTGGCGGAACGTCTGTACTCGTAGAAATATCTTGTGCTCATGAAAAGAATTTGTGTACACGTGGAAATATTTTGTGCTTGTGAAAATAATGTGTGTACACGTGGAAATATTTTGTGCTTGTAAAAACAATGTGTCCTTGTGTGAAAAACTTTCATGTCTCTATAACAAAGTTTTGTGCTTGTAATAAAAATGTGTGCTTGTAAATAGATTTTTTGTACATGTAAAAATACTTTGTATTTGAGAAAAAACAAATCTCCCACAGGCACAAATCGTATTCACAAGCACAGATTCTTTTTACGAACACAAAACCAAAGTCAGTGAAATCTCTGCCAAAACTTCTCAGCCAATCACCAAACGTCTTACTCACCGGCCAATCAAGTTGCCGCCTTTATTTAGAAACGGCGAGGAGGCATATTTTCCGGACACTGATGATCATATCTGCTGTGTTCCATGGGAGACGACGCGGGAGTAATGGTATGTGAATTCTATATGTAGCCATGTACAATAACGTTTTTTTTACAAGCACAAAACTTTGTTATAGAGACATGAAAGTTTTTCACACAAGGACACATTGTTTTTACAAGCACAAAATATTTCCATGTGTACACAAATTCTTTTCACAAGCACACAATATTTCCACGTGTACACAAATTCTTTTCATGAGCACAAGATATTTCTACGAGTACAGACGTTCCGGCAGAGAATTAATTCCATACTCATTGCTGTCTCCTGCAAAATTCAAGGGAGGCGGCAGTGAGGCATCACTCTTCATAGACATCACATCAAGCACTGGGTGCAGCTGACTTTCATCATCTAAACTGGGGAAATATCCATCATAATCAATTATATAAGCCTACTTTTGATGATAATCAGAGTTGTATGAAAACTCTAAGGGCATAGGCTACTGTCCTGCTGACCTCCTGCTGTCATCCACAGATTGTCTTGTCAAATCATTGCATAAAAGTAGATTTGTGAGGGCAGTTTCTCCACTCCCAAATGTTGTCTGAAGATTCTCTTGCATGGAGGATTTGTTTTCTGCTCTGCAGATCCTCTGTGTGGTAATGTCACTCTGAAGCTCATCTGGAACTCTCCCTTCTGCCATTCTTAAGATCAGGCCCTCTCCATCCAGAAGTCCTATAAGACAAGTTTTAGGCTTTGTATCACTCTACAGGTCATGTGACATGGTTAACATGGTTAACTGGGACACTGGTTTTCCTGTGTGAGCAAAGTATAATTAAAAGACATGTCACAAGATCTTAAGGGGGTACAAGCAATTTTTATTTCATATCTAGATGCTGCAATTCAGCCTTGGATGTGTGCCAAAACAAACACTGGGGAATTTTAATACAAGAACCTACATGAATGTGCGGCCATTTCAGTTCCCAACGTACAAGGTCTAGTATGGCATCAATTCAGTGCCTAAGATACTGATAAGCAAAAAAAAAAAATTGGGAACCAAACCACAGAATTATATGCACAACCCTAAATCTGCAACCAAGAAATGAAATTCTGTAAAGGAGAGTCTACATGCGTCTACATGGATTTTCAGGTCATGTGACCTTGTCACGTTTTGTGACCTCGCCACGCCTTTCTGGCAAATCTGACACAAAAGGTTCGGGCTGATGTAAACGTTTACATGCGCCTACATGCGTTTGCAGTCAGTGATGCATTGTGGGATGAAAATGTTGGATGATGGTTAGACTTTGTGTCATACTTGCCAGAAAGGCGTGGCGATGTCACAAAAACGTGACAAGGTCATATGACCTAAAAATCCACGTGAGTTAAACGCATGTAGACGCATGTACACAAATCGTGCAAGCGCTTGCAGTTGCTTTCACACGGCTACAACCATCTAACTAATGCCTCCGTGGTGACGCAACTTTGCCCTGGTTGGTTTAAAGTTCATTGACATCTGGACACGTGTGTTGTGTAGCGCTCTGTCACGGAACTTCTCATCTTATATGTACGTTATTTTAGTCCAGTTTGAAGACATATCTTTTCTCTCTCTTTTTAGCTTGTTCTGGGGCGTGTATCTGATGCTGTCAAGCTCAATCTTTTATTTATTTATGTATTTGTTAATCTCGTTTTTATTTTATTGCTTTGTGTCAGTAGGCTATACCTATTAATGGTCTTTGGGTTATGGTTTTGCCGTGTTATTTTTCATCCTTGTGTTGTGCAGCACTTTGGACATCTCTGTTTTGTTTAAATGTGCTATTAAAAAAACGACTCGACTTGACTTGAAGTCTCAATGCACCCTACTACAACCGCCGGCCCCTCCTTGTCCCCCACACACAACACATGACCTCTCCGTCATCTACTACGAAGATCAGGTGGTGCAAGCTGAAGACTTCCGTCTTCCGACTTGACCGACGCCCGCCCATGCTGCGAGGCGGAGTTCTTGCTGACGTATGTAGACAGCCGCAGACAAACGCAAACAGACGGGATTGTAACCCGAATACGCCTAATGTCTAACAATCATGCAACATTTTCATCCCACAATGCATCACTGACTGCAAACGCATGTAGGCACATGTAAACGTTTACATCAGCCCGAACGTGCCTATTGTCACCAAAATGCAACCATATCACATGACCTCAAAACTCACAGGAGCAAGACGTTTGTAGACAAATAAGGCGCATTCGACTTGATGAAAACGTTTGCAGGTGCGTTGTCCGGTGCTCCCCCACTGAACTTCTCATCTATTTAAATCCAATTTGAAGACATCTTTTCTCTCTATTTTCTACGTGTTCTAATGTTTTTATCTGATACTGTCAAGCCCACCCTTTTACTTATTTATTTGTTAATCACGTTTTTATTTCATGGCCATGTCAGTATTATATATCTATTTATGGTCTTTGTTTTATGGTTCAGCTGTCTTGTTTTTCATGCTTGTGTTGTGAAGCACAGAGGGGCAACTCTGTCATGTTTAAACGTGCTATAAAATAAAAAAAAGACTCGACTCGACTCGAACTCCTCTCAGTGCACCCCACCAGGGGCGATTTTAGCATCTGGTCTTTAGGGGTGCCCGGCCCCCAGTGCTTATCACACAACACTATTATTATATATAATATATTATTCATTTTGCACTGAGCCAGGGGGTGCCGGCAGTTTCACGGGGGTGCCTTGGCACCCCTAAAAATGGTCTAGATTCGCCCCTGCACCCCACTACACACCCATCCTCTGAGTTCTCAAACACAACTTCTGTGTCCTCTGCTCTTAGCTGTATCTGCTACGGAGATCAGGGAGGTGCAAGCTCAGTCACGTTGAAGCTTTGTGGTCGACTTCACTGCCGCATTTTATTCTACGGCCCTCTAGAATGTTGTGACAGCTCCCATTCACTTTGAATGGACTTCCCCAGCGTTCTACGGGCGGATATTTTTCGATAACCGCCCGCTGCACCATTAACGCCCGCTGCCAATGGCAACGAGTTTTGTCACTTCAGATTCATGGTACCATATCACTCCGCAAGTGGTTCAACCACTTCAAAAAGTAAATATTCGGTACGGTAACCTGGCAGTTGTAGAGGCTATTTTATCCAGGCTGTTAGAGAAGTAGGGCCTACGTCTACGGAGTTTTTGGCGAACGTTCCATGAAACCGTCTATAGTCGCCCGTGGACAATACATTATCCCTTACTTAATGCCCGTTGCATTACAATGAGGTAATGGAAAGTGAAAACCCGCGCTCATCACATTCTAATTAAACTGAATTGCAAGTTGTTTTCTTCTTTTTGTTTTTCCATTTCATGAACCATAAAATAAAAAACTGTTTTTTTTTTTTCGGTTTTGATATGAATTTATGGAAAACCCGTTACGTCCCTAAGTGCCTTTTCCCTCCATAAGCCTTGATTAAATGACAAGTGTCCAACGCCACAAAGGTTTTTGGTGCATTTAAAGGAAGTCCAAACCAGTTTACTTTTTAAAATGAAACCCAGAACTAACGGAAATGTATTGTGATAGAGTATAGGCTACAACATAAATATGAAACAAGTATGCATACGCATTAATGAAGTTGTCTAAACATAAGATTTGACTGAATGATCTTCTTTTAAACAGATGCGACCTATTCCGCAGCAATGAAACAAAACGATCACAGATAGCGTTTCTGTGAAACAATAACCCATTTACTCCATGTGTCTGCGTAATGGCACGGTCTTCACTCCAGTGTAGCCTAGTGTCGAAATTAAATGTGCGGATAACATTCCTGCTCTATTGACGCAGCATGGAGTTTAGGCTACGTTAGTAAAAAAAATATTGTATATATATTTTACTTACCTTCAAACTAGTTATGCAATATGGCGACAGTAATAAACTTCCTCTTTTCTCCTGTTTTTGAGGGGGCAGGTAAAAAAAAGACAAGTCCCGCCTCAGGTAAAGGTAGGTAGCACCTACTTTGATGCAAATGTTGAATTCCATCGTTCTGCATCGGTCCCCCCCCCCAGCCCCGCCGCCACACACACATACACAGATAGCACGCAGGACAAAGTTCTCATGTCTACCCTCCGCACATATACTCCAGCATAGGTTAGAGTTATCAATTTTTTAAATACATTTCATTTTAGCAGCCTATAGCGCACTCTGTTAAAATGTGGTGCTCAGACTGATTCCAAGTGCTGCTCTTACAAATAATCATTAGGAAAACCCAAGATGTCACCCTCTCACGGTAAATAGCCCTGAAAATTCGGGATTTAATGTCCTTACTTAATGCCCGTTGCATTACAATGAGGTAATGGAAAGTGAAAACCCCGCGCTCATCACATTCTAATTAAACTGAATTGCAAGTTGTTTTCTTCTTTTTGTTTTTCCATTTCATGAACCATAAAATAAAAAACTGTTTTTTGTTTTTCGGTTTTGATATGAATTTATGGAAAACCCGTTACGTCCCTAAGTGCCTTTTCCCTCCATAAGCCTTGATTAAATGACAAGTGTCCAACGCCACAAAGGTTTTTGGTGCATTTAAAGGAAGTCCAAACCAGTTTACTTTTTAAAATGAAACCCAGAACTAACGGAAATGTATTGTGATAGAGTATAGGCTACAACATAAATATGAAACAAGTATGCATACGCATTAATGAAGTTGTCTAAACATAAGATTTGACTGAATGATCTTCTTTTAAACAGATGCGACCTATTCCGCAGCAATGAAACAAAACGATCACAGATAGCGTTTCTGTGAAACAATAACCCATTTACTCCATGTGTCTGCGTAATGGCACGGTCTTCACTCCAGTGTAGCCTAGTGTCGAAATTAAATGTGCGGATAACATTCCTGCTCTATTGACGCAGCATGGAGTTTAGGCTACGTTAGTAAAAAAAATATTGTATAATATTTTACTTACCTTCAGAACTAGTTATGCAATATGGCGACAGTAATAAACTTCCTCTTTTCTCCTGTTTTTGAGGGGGCAGGTAAAAAAAAGACAAGTCCCGCCTCAGGTAAAGGTAGGTAGCACCTACTTTGATGCAAATGTTGAATTCCATCGTTCTGCATCGCCCCCCCCCCCAGCCCCGCCGCCACACACACATACACAGATAGCACGCAGGACAAAGTTCTCATGTCTACCCTCCGCACATATACTCCAGCATAGGTTAGAGTTATCAATTTTTTAAATACATTTCATTTTAGCAGCCTATAGCGCACTCTGTTAAAATGTGGTGCTCAGACTGATTCCCAGTGCTGCTCTTACAAATAATCATTAGGAAAACCCAAGATGTCACCCTCTCACGGTAAATAGCCCTGAAAATTCGGGATTTAATGTCCTTACTTAATGCCCGTTGCATTACAATGAGGTAATGGAAAGTGAAAACCCCGCGCTCATCACATTCTAATTAAACTGAATTGCAAGTTGTTTTCTTCTTTTTGTTTTTCCATTTCATGAACCATAAAATAAAAAACTGTTTTTTGTTTTTCGGTTTTGATATGAATTTATGGAAAACCCGTTACGTCCCTAAGTGCCTTTTCCCTCCATAAGCCTTGATTAAATGACAAGTGTCCAACGCCACAAAGGTTTTTGGTGCATTTAAAGGAAGTCCAAACCAGTTTACTTTTTAAAATGAAACCCAGAACTAACGGAAATGTATTGTGATAGAGTATAGGCTACAACATAAATATGAAACAAGTATGCATACGCATTAATGAAGTTGTCTAAACATAAGATTTGACTGAATGATCTTCTTTTAAACAGATGCGACCTATTCCGCAGCAATGAAACAAAACGATCACAGATAGCGTTTCTGTGAAACAATAACCCATTTACTCCATGTGTCTGCGTAATGGCACGGTCTTCACTCCAGTGTAGCCTAGTGTCGAAATTAAATGTGCGGATAACATTCCTGCTCTATTGACGCAGCATGGAGTTTAGGCTACGTTAGTAAAAAAAATATTGTATATATATTTTACTTACCTTCAGAACTAGTTATGCAATATGGCGACAGTAATAAACTTCCTCTTTTCTCCTGTTTTTGAGGGGCAGGTAAAAAAAAGACAAGTCCCGCCTCAGGTAAAGGTAGGTAGCACCTACTTTGATGCAAATGTTGAATTCCATCGTTCTGCATCGCCCCCCCCCCCCCAGCCCCGCCGCCACACACACATACACAGATAGCACGCAGGACAAAGTTCTCATGTCTACCCTCCGCACATATACTCCAGCATAGGTTAGAGTTATCAATTTTTTAAATACATTTCATTTTAGCAGCCTATAGCGCACTCTGTTAAAATGTGGTGCTCAGACTGATTCCCAGTGCTGCTCTTACAAATAATCATTAGGAAAACCCAAGATGTCACCCTCTCACGGTAAATAGCCCTGAAAATTCGGGATTTAATGTCCTTACTTAATGCCCGTTGCATTACAATGAGGTAATGGAAAGTGAAAACCCCGCGCTCATCACATTCTAATTAAACTGAATTGCAAGTTGTTTTCTTCTTTTTGTTTTTCCATTTCATGAACCATAAAATAAAAAACTGTTTTTTGTTTTTTCGGTTTTGATATGAATTTATGGAAAACCCGTTACGTCCCTAAGTGCCTTTTCCCTCCATAAGCCTTGATTAAATGACAAGTGTCCAACGCCACAAAGGTTTTTGGTGCATTTAAAGGAAGTCCAAACCAGTTTACTTTTTAAAATGAAACCCAGAACTAACGGAAATGTATTGTGATAGAGTATAGGCTACAACATAAATATGAAACAAGTATGCATACGCATTAATGAAGTTGTCTAAACATAAGATTTGACTGAATGATCTTCTTTTAAACAGATGCGACCTATTCCGCAGCAATGAAACAAAACGATCACAGATAGCGTTTCTGTGAAACAATAACCCATTTACTCCATGTGTCTGCGTAATGGCACGGTCTTCACTCCAGTGTAGCCTAGTGTCGAAATTAAATGTGCGGATAACATTCCTGCTCTATTGACGCAGCATGGAGTTTAGGCTACGTTAGTAAAAAAAATATTGTATATATATTTTACTTACCTTCAGAACTAGTTATGCAATATGGCGACAGTAATAAACTTCCTCTTTTCTCCTGTTTTTGAGGGGGCAGGTAAAAAAAAGACAAGTCCCGCCTCAGGTAAAGGTAGGTAGCACCTACTTTGATGCAAATGTTGAATTCCATCGTTCTGCATCGGCCCCCCCCCCCCAGCCCCGCCGCCACACACACATACACAGATAGCACGCAGGACAAAGTTCTCATGTCTACCCTCCGCACATATACTCCAGCATAGGTTAGAGTTATCAATTTTTAAATACATTTCATTTTAGCAGCCTATAGCGCACTCTGTTAAATGTGGTGCTCAGACTGATTCCCAGTGCTGCTCTTACAAATAATCATTAGGAAAACCCAAGATGTCACCCTCTCACGGTAAATAGCCCTGAAAATTCGGGATTTAATGTCCTTACTTAATGCCCGTTGCATTACAATGAGGTAATGGAAAGTGAAAACCCCGCGCATCACATTCTAATTAAACTGAATTGCAAGTTGTTTTCTTCTTTTTGTTTTTCCATTTCATGAACCATAAAATAAAAAACTGTTTTTTGTTTTTCGGTTTGATATGAATTTATGAAACCCGTTACGTCCCTAAGTGCCTTTTCCCTCCATAAGCCTTGATTAAATGACAAGTGTCCAACGCCACAAAGGTTTTTGGTGCATTTAAAGGAAGTCCAAACCAGTTTTACTTTTTAAAATGAAACCCAGAACTAACGGAAATGTATTGTGATAGAGTATAGGCTACAACATAAATATGAAACAAGTATGCATACGCATTAATGAAGTTGTCTAAACATAAGATTTGACTGAATGATCTTCTTTTAAACAGATGCGACCTATTCCGCAGCAATGAAACAAAACGATCACAGATAGCGTTTCTGTGAAACAATAACCATTTACTCCATGTGTCTGCGTAATGGCACGGTCTTCACTCAGTGTAGCCTAGTGTCGAAATTAAATGTGCGGATAACATCCTGCTCTATTGACGCAGCATGGTTTTAGGCTACGTTAGTAAAAAAAATATTGTATATATATTTTACTTACCTTCAGAACTAGTTATGCAATATGGCGACAGTAATAAACTTCCTCTTTTCTCCTGTTTTTGAGGGGGCAGGTAAAAAAAAGACAAGTCCCGCCTCAGTAAAGGTAGGTAGCACCTACTTTGATGCAAATGTTGAATTCCATCGTTCTGCATCGGTCCCCCCCCCCAGCCCCGC